>CM077170.1:33209576-33409576 GCA_039654105.1 Coreius guichenoti | reverse complement strand
GATTCCTAACTAGGGGCCCTTAGCAAACGTCCGAGGGGACCCCCGATAAGTCTTAAAGTGCCCCTATTATGCTATTTTAAAGTTTCCTAATTTTGTTTTGGAGGTCTCCAACAACAGGTTTACATGCATCATGTTTGATTTTCTTCTCAAACGACTCGATGGATGAATCAGCCTCTCTAAACCCCTCCTTTCCGCGAGCCTACTCTGCTCTGATTGGTCAGATGGCCCAGTCTGTTGTGATTGGTCTACCGCGTACAGCGCGTATTTCGGAAACAAACGACCATTACCATAACCACTTCAGCTCCGTCCGGAGGCTTCCTAATGCTCAGTGATAGTATATACTGTAAAGACAGTAATGATGCCGTTGATTTACATCAATCCCAGCGTGAGTCTGAATCTATGATGAAACAGTGGAAGAACTAGTTATTCAACCCGAACCTTGAGCAGGACGTTTCTCAGTGATGCTACTCAGTTTGAGGTACATTATGTTTCAACTGTAATTCCTCACCATCAGCGTTAGCAAGTGTGCTTCCATCAACAAACCTGTGTGTGTTTGTGCGTCGAATGTATTGCAGTGCACATGTGGGAAGTGTATCAATAACGTTAGCCCAGCTGATGTAAACATTAACGTTTGCAAAACAAGCCTTGCTCCATCCTTTATCTTTACTCAAATTAGTAAGAATGACAGACAATCTGCATTAATAGACAGGTATTTTAGGTAACAGTGCAGCCCACAGCTGATTTACAGTATTTCAGTAAGACAGTAATAACGTGAGTTAGCCGGTTAGCCAGATACTTACACCATATGAAACACAATAAAAACATTGTAGAGCACAGCGTCTTCTCGACATGATGCTATCCAGTATCCGCTGCAGTGTTCAAGGTGTCCCTGGTCTCTGCGTGGCGTGCGCGCGCAATAAGTGGACGGGCAATATGCTCATGTTTCGTTGTGACGTCATAACGAAAACGGCTTGCGACTTGTTTAAAAAAGGATTCGTTTAATTGACTCAGTCGACTCTTACTTTTGAGAGACAATGCTGTACTGTCTCAAATCTAGGTCACATTAATTGTCAACCCATATTTTTTAGAATATTTTTGAAAGGCGCATTTTCAATGTTTTTGTGGGCTGAACCCATTGAATAGTCTGTACTTGGGTCAATGACATGATGTGCATATTTTTGTGGCCAAGTGTGTTATTTCCTTTTAAAATGCAACCTATGTAGTTTCTATAAAACCTATGTAGTTTGAATTCATTTTCAGTACATTCAAATAATAAATATTATTTTATGTTTTAGTATCTTAAAACCCCAAAATGTTAGTTGACGCAAATTAACAGACTTAAGGCTAATCGCCCCTTATACCCTTAAATAGGGCACTATTTAAGGCAGGGGTGTCCAAACTTTTTTAAAAGGGGGCCAGATTCGATGTTGTGGACACCACCTGGGGGCCGATATATTATTATTATTATTATTATTATTATTATTTTATTGGAAACATGACAGATTTGACAAAAGCTTGAGCTGACAGTTGAGTAGCTTGAGATAGGACACAGCTGTAAATTTAATACACAAACAATATCTGTAAAACTTTTTAAAAACCTTGTTTTTAAAGGGTGAAATTTAAATATTATTACTGAGTTAGAACTCTATTCTTATTTAAATTAACGAGTACTCAATTTAGATCACCACTGATTTAAGGGGACAGCCGTTTGTTGTGGTGTCCGAAACCATAGTGTACGATATCAAGTGCATTCATTCAATCCCACAATGCCCCGCAATAACGAGTGTACAACCGATGTACGCTCAACGGCTAGAGAATACCCATAATGCACTGTGAGAGTCGCGCGCCGAACGAATTCCCGCTTCTGACCAGAAGTTGGCGCCTGCAGCTGAATCATCCATCCATTTTCCAAACCACTGGTCCAATGTGGGTACAGTGTAATATCATACAGGTATAAATTCCTTTTTAATTGATTATTAAATTGTTTAATTAAGGTTTATACATGCTAGTTTCCATGACAGAGTTCAAGATAAAGCTTTTAATCACTACTGGAGCTGCCGGTTTGCTAAGTTTCAAATAATTATTAAACCGCAAGCACAAACTATGCAGCCCTTCTGGAACACTCAGTGTCTGAATTCACTCACTCGTTTTTCGTTCACTCCTTTAAGTGAACTATATTAGTGGAGTAATGTAGGAAATGGTGAATGAGGGTGAAGAGGGCGATTTCGGACAAAGCCTAAGAAAATGTAAAATGGTGTTTTAATAATAAGAAATTCTAAATAAAATACTATGGCATAATAAAAAAAAAAAAATTATAAATATCAGTAGTTTTAAAGCTGTGGAGATATGTTGTCCAGGAATTTGTATATTATCAAATATCAGGGTGGCACAACTGCAAAAATGGGTCTTTTATTATGAACTGGTAATAAGAGTAAGCATGATAATGCAGCATCCAGAGGACCCCAATTGATCTTGACAGAGTGAAAAGGTTTGTAGATCTCTCTCAAATACTGATAGGTTGGCAAACTTTCCATGTCAGGTGGTACAACCAATGTAAAACTAGGAAAAGGCTATTTTATCATAAACTAGTTTATTTTATTTAAAAGTTCTATGTATGAACTTACTGGCATAGGCTAAAAGTCAGGTGGCGCAGCCAGGACTTTTTTTTTTTTTTTTTTTTAATATACATATTTTTTTTTCAAATTTCTGTTCTAAAAAGATATTTTACACTTTCAATTATTTTCATGATAGATTTTAAATCATTTTAGATGCCACTATCATATCAACTAAAGAAAAATTGGTCACTTTATACTAGATGTCTTTAACTACTATGTACTCACATAAAAAATTAAGTACAATGTACATGTTCATGTTGTTTTACAAAACTATTGAGGTGGGATACGGGTAAGGTTAGGACCCGTTTGGTGGTATGGGTAGCTTTAAGGGGTAAGAGAAGGGTCAACAGTGTAATTATAGATGTCATTACAGACATTAATTACAGATTTAATATGCAGGCCTTTTTTTTAAATGTATGTATGTAAGAACATGTATGTACACAGTAAGTGCAGTGTAACAAATGATTAATTTAAATGTTAGTACGTGGTAGTTAATGACACTTAATATAAAGTGTGACTGAGAACTCAGCACGACACAGTGAGCTTGTGATCCGGCTACAAGAGAAGCATATCTTGCAAAAAGAAAACAGAGATGATGAATCTTTAGTAGTTTTTATAGTGTTCCATTAAAGTTGCTATGCATTTGTTTATTTTAATGTAAAATTCTCAACTGACTGGCTGATTAAGTCAGTATCAATATAAAACATGACTTTCTTTTTCAATCACAATCGATTACAGTGTATATATAACCAATCTTCCAGATTTATTCTGGTTTTTATCAATTTACTACTTGTACTTAAATAGAGACTGTTGACTAAAACACTTTTATTTTTATATGTAATAGAAATTAAAAAAAATTCCAGTATCAGCATATTCCCTGTCATTATTAATGTTGTCAGGTGGCACAACTGATATTCATCAGGTGGTACAACCATGTAAATTCTTGATTTAAACCAACACATAATAGGTCAAAGTAAACAAATGGCTAAAAGCTAGATTGTGATAATTGTATTGTATGCATTTACTAGTATACTTGTATGAATATTTTTCGGTTTTTAAAAGTAAAATTGGATGCTAAAGATACTAAATACCTGGCCACTAGAATGCAATAATTATACATTAATATGAATAAAATACACAACCGCAAAATAATAATAATGTGTTAGGCACTGTAGACACTCTAAGGGATACTTTGCTAATGTTTGAAATGTTTTTTAACAATTGAAACTTGTTTAAACTTTTTTGAAGCTTTATTTGTCATGGACCCATTTCTGTCATTCACATCAGTTTAATACTGCCATCTACTCTTATTATGTTTCATAGACTTGTTTTTTTTATTGTCTTTGTAATCATCTCTATCACAGTTCTTTATAAAGCTGACCTGAAATTGTGAATATTGGGATGAACATATGAATCCGCCTGCCTGCATGCACACAAGCACACACAAACATATGCTCTCGGGTCCAGATGGAGGGTCGGCCAGATCAATATCCAGTCGGCAAGACTGAGTCTTATCACAGCTCAATGAATACGTCAGGCACGACACACACACTGAACACATCTGTAACCAAGAGACTGCACATCTCTACACTTGTCTAATTAAGCATTCACAGCTGCATCTGTGGAAAACGAATCTTTGGCTTACATACACTGCTCTATTAACAACAGATCACACTTTTATGTGGGCAGTTACTCTCTGTTGAAGATTTTATGGATTATAGATTTGCGAGAAAAACTTCTCAAGATGAGAGTTCTGTTATTATGTACATACAGATTCTACCGAGCTGACTCTTCTTGAAGAAGAGTGAATGCGCAGTGGATTAATTAGTGGTGCTTGCTAAGATGAGCATTATATTTTGTCTGATGTGCTTGACACATAATGATTCAGATCAGTTGACAGGCTTCCTTTAGTTAAGGTAAAAAAAGATGAATTGTATAGGCAGTGCTATTTTTAGTAACAAATAGAGATGCATTAAATGACTCTTAATTAAACGTGTTTTCCTTACACATTTTTGGTTTAGAAAAGTAAGACTGAATACGATTTGTACAGTGATTTCCATTGATCCACTGATGCGTCCAGGTTATTGATTTGTCTGTGATTTATGTTTTGTTGCTGATTAAGTTGGTCAGGCTGTCCATTTGATGTGATGATGTGCGTGTGTGTGTTTCGTAGACGTGGCTGTGGAAGGAAGAGGAAAGGGACACCAGTGAAGGTGTGCGACAGAGTCTTCGCCACAGAGGATGAGGAAGAGAGCATGTCAGAGAACAGCTATGGACCAGAGAAAGGTAATGGTGCGTGTGCGTGTGTTTGTCTTTTTTGTTACTTTGATTGATAGATTTTCAATGATAGACAGATTGATAGACAGACAGACCAGATAGACAGATAGATAGATCGATAGATCATAATAGGTAAAAGAACACTTTATTTCCCAGAATGCTCTAATTTAGTTGGAGGTCACATTATCGGTCTTCTTGGATACTCTAGTCAAGTATCCAGTGTCAGTTTGTCATCCTCCAATGATTTAATCACTGTGTGAATGTACCATAACTCATATGGCTTAACATTATATTTGTGTATGTTTCAGGGATAGTATGAGTGTGTAAATATCTATGTGAGACCCTATTATATGTGTGTTTCAGGTAATGTTCGTGAGGACAAACACGGAGTCCCTGCTGCTGATGAACCATGCTATGAAACACAATCTGCTCAGCTCTGGTGAGTGACTGAGTGTGTGTGTGGTCTAAGTAGAGATAGTGAGTGTGTGTGTGTGTGTGTGTGTGTGTGTGTGTGTGTGTGTCGGTTTTTGTGTGTGTGTGTTTTTGTGTGTGTGTGCCTGTTTTTGTGTGTGTGCCTGTTTGTGTGTGTCTGTGTGCATGCTAGGAGGAGACAGCAAGTAATTGTATTTGTTGTGTGGTTGAAAGATACTGTTGTGTGTGTATATGGAGGTGGGGGATTACTGGAATGCAAGCTCTGTGTGTGTTTATTGCAACGTGTTTATTATCTTTGGGCCAGTGAGGGTGTGTGTGTGTGTGTGTGTGTGTATGTATGTGTGTGTAGCTGGGCTCATGGTATGTGTGTGTTTGTATCTGTTTTTTTTGCTGTGTTTAGTCATATTGCATCACAAGAAAGATAATAAAATTAAAACAATTATTTATATTTATATATTTATGATGATGATGACGTTGCATGTCAACAGTGTGTTCTGTAATTATGAATTAATATTTATGTATGACGTTCATCCTGAGCTAATGGTAAATCTTCAGATAAATATTTAAGTAGCAGCAACTGGCTATAAACAACTTGTTTGTGATTCTTATTTATTTAACTGTTCTTAGTAATGCTGTGAGTTCACACCAAATGGGACATTCTGATTTGTCATTTGAAAAGATTACATATTATTAATGTTAATAAAGAAGACTATAGCACAGGACATGCATTAGTCTGCCTCTCCATTTAGAAAACATGGTCTGCAAGATTTCCCAGCTGTGATGTGGTTATATCAGTTTGTTTTGCTGTATTGCTGTCTGATGTAGTTTTCTCCCATGCAGTGTGAGTGAGGAAGGCTCTAGCGGAGTGAGGGGGGCTGTCTCGTACCCCCCACCACCAAACTGCCGCATTCGTGAAGTGCACTGTGGAAATCAAGTGCGACTGATTGTCATAGCGATCCGCGACATCACTAAGGGGGAGGAGATCACTGTGGATTACAGTTTGACGGAGTGGGGAGAAAACGCTGTGGTAAGTGTAACCATGACAATGGCCAGCACATCTCAATGCTCTAAGCTCCTTTTGCACTTAGTGATACTAATAGTATGCAAATTGTTGACAGTTTATAATTTAGATGTGTTTGTGACAAGTATTTATATGCATGATATTTGATTTATTCGTGTGTATGTGTGAGAGTGTTCGAGGGACTTTATAGTCACACTCTAATGTAAATTGATAGACCTTTTTTGTAATGATGTTTCCTTCCTCTCTCAGGGTTTCAATGGTACTGTGCCTCCTAGTAGCTTTGATTGCAGTTCGGACCATGAGAGCAACATTAAAAAGGTCAATATAAGTTCAGTTTTTACAAATACACACTCACAGACACACCCAGTTAACAAGCAACAGTCGTTTTCAGGCCTCATGCTCCTGAAATGATTGTTGCGCCCCTGGCCATCAGTGTAAATGCACCATAAGCACCACTGCATACTAACATTTACAGCATTTTCCTACAGTGTCATCCAGTAATCTTAGATGTACTACTTTAATTAAATTTAACTTAAAGTGGCACTTCACGGCTGGTAAAATGGGCTTTCAATAAAACTTGGCTGCCTATACAGGTTTTTGTTTTTTTAAATCAGTGCTACCTGACTAGAGAAAACACAGATTGTTGTTGTCTTTCCTTTTGCCAGATAGATAGGAAAACTTAAACACCCATAATGCACTGGGCATAATACTCTTACCAGAGTCAAATACCACCTTGCTTTATTAGGAAATACTTCTTAGCAAACGTTTAGTCATAATGGTGTTGACTTGTATTAGAATTGTATTGTGTAAGAATTCAAATAGTAAACGTTTAGCGGGAGTGAGTTACTTTCGGTTCCCAGTGAAGGATCCAGCACGTTGTAGGCAGTGGCTAAAAGCTGCAAAGAATCGCAAATACGGAGAGAACACCGCAACGTGAATCTAAAAAACCTCTGTGTTTGTAGTCAACATTTCAAACTAGATGACCACGAACACAGTGTTTAAGGCCAAACGGACGGGAAAACTGATAAACTGCCATTCTTCTTCAAAGTGAGTGCAGGTGGTGTTCAGTCGTTTCCTGGTGGATAAAATTAAGTTCTGCCCTACAGTTTTCACTTTCAGTCATTAGACTTTGTCATTTATATATGTTTCAAAAGTAAAATGGGTATAAACGGCTAATTTCAATTTTACAGATTTTACAAATGTATGTGCTTTTTTGTCTCTCAGGAGGAAGAGTCCTGCCCAATTCCAGTTTCTCTTTCTGTGTCGGAATACCTTACACCTTCCTGGTCTCTCTCTCCTTCCTCCTCGCCTCTCTCTCACTCTGAGCCCAGTGATTCAGACCTCGACTCGGATGATGCCAATAGAGAGATGCGCATGCGACCACCTCACCGCCGCAAGAGGCACAAAGCCCTCTCCTCTCCTGCTGCACATGCCAAGAGAAAGGCACCTCAACGACCCCCCAGCCATCCTCCCTCGTTTCCACTTTCCATCCCAACCTCCCCTCTGCAGCCCATTGCTCCTTCCAGACCGGTGTTTAAGTGCCCACCGCCTGCAGGAGTTCCTTCTAATAGTGTCAGTGTGTCAGTGGGTCGTGGGCAGAGCACCATGGCACAGAAACAGCGCTGTGTTTACTGTGGTCGTCACTTCCGATCTCTCCCACGCCATCTGAACAAACACCACGCCCACCAGCCTGATGTACGCTCTGCCCTGCAGCAAGCGCACGCCTCTGGTAACCCTCATTGTGTACACTCATCTCTCCCATCATCGAGCAAACATTCCCAATGCCCCCAAGTGGCTCCTGTGCCAGGTGTAGTGGTGGTAACGCCACAGTCACCTCCTTCTTCTTCGTTGTCTCCAGTCAGAAGGAGCCCTACCCTCTCTAGCCCTACTCGCAGAAGTCCTGCTCCAGCCCTGACAACTCCTCCCAGAGGAGGAGGTGTTCCAGTGTCTGTGTTAAAGAGGAGCCCACCTACTCCTGCTACTCCTCCTCCTAGAAAAGGAGGACGAAAAATGAAAAAGGAGAATGAAGAGGTAGACATTTTTGAGAAGACGAAAGAGGTAGTGCCCACTTCAGTGTTTATGGAGCATGTGAAGGAGTCAGAATCTTTGAAAGAAGAGAGAGAGGACAATGGAGGGAGAGAAGAAGAAAGTGGAGCGGAGGATAAGACCGACCTATCAAGGTTAGTCATTTTCATTTGATCTTACCTCGTGTCTACACTGGACGTAAGTGGTGCGAAATTACGCAATAGACAATAGAACCCATTATAATCAGTGATCCTGTCGACACAGGATGCGTTGCAGCACGACAGATCCCTGACAGTAAACAGATGCCCTGTTTTATTTGACATACTCCACTCTGCTTCTGACACATAGAACATGGATTTGCAGCTGTTGCTGTCGCGTCCAGTGTAGACAAATTATTTACTGTTAGAATTTATCATTCAGTCTCTCTAAACTCATGTAATCACTTTTGTTCTTTTTCTCTTTTCTCAGTTCACGTCGACCCCACATGCTCCCACTTCTTTCCTCCCTCTCTTCCCTGGTGTTGTACCTGCGGCGGCTGCAGCACTCTGCCTTCATCTCTCTCTCCCGCTCGCCACAGTCAGCTGAGGCCTGGCGTCTCCTCTGCCACTCCAGCCTGGCCCTTCTCATCCTTTACAACCGTCGCCGTGAATGCGAAGTCTCCAAACTCACCATCTCCGAGTACCAGGCCCGCGTCACACCCCAGTGCCCCATCCCCATGTCACCTGGTGCCCCGCCGGCTCTAACCCCACTCGAGGCCTCGCTCTCACCATTCGAGCGGATGGTCCTCCCTCATCTCCCTCGCGTCGGGGTCCAAGGGAAACGTGGCCGCGTGCAGCCGCTCATCCTCCCACCGCATTCTGAAGCCTGTCTGGAGGTGCTTTTGCAGACTCGTGCTGGTGTGGGAATTGATCCACAGAACCCCTACGTGTTTGCCCGACCGTATCATTCGCCTGCCACTCCCCTGCGAGGGACAGACTTACTACGCAGCTTGGCTCGATCCAGTGGTACACAGCACCCACGGGCACTGACGCAGACGCGCGTTCGCCGACAAGTGGCTATACTTACGCAGCTCCTGTTGTTAAGTGAGGGCGAGGAGGAAGGGCACCGCGGGGCTGCCACACAGCGATTAGAACGCTTTTTGCAGAAAGAGTATCATGTAACGCAAAGCTGTGCAACCATCGGCCAAGACCCAGGGCTGATGGGTCTGATTGGTCGGGTGGTACTATGTGGAGAGAGAGATGGCGTCTTGTTCCGAGGAATGAGTTTACATCACATTTGTCTGGAGTTAGATGGTGAGTGAGTTTGTTGTGTCGAGCACATGGCAGGTGTAAATAGAGTATTGGACACGTCAGTCATACTTACTTTCCCGCCTCTTTCAGTGTTGTCAGGAAACTCTGCCGACTCTCTGTCAGAGGAGTCAGATGTTGAGCAGAGTAAAGAGAATCCAGAAGCACCATCTCCTGCAACCAGCATTATGATGAAGAAAACCACAAGCAACAGCAAATCCCCTCGGCCTAAGAAGATGAAAAGCAGCTCCCTTATCTCAACAGGACGCAAAAAGACCGGACAGCCCAAGCCTGGTGAGTTTGACTGTATGTTTGTATCATACACTGTGGCAATATTTCTTTGTACACCTCAGTCCCAGGGCCTGAAGATAACACTGATGATTGTGACAGTAATCCATGTTTACATGTGCAATGTATGTGTCAGTTAAACCAGGGTTATTGAATTAAAAAAAATAATAAAAAAAGATTTTGCAGCCTTTGTTGAAATAGTGTAGCTAAACTAACTAAGAATATAGGAAAGAACAAAAGCAAATTTAAATTTATCAGTTACAGTTATTGGTTCATGATGTTGTTTTCTTGTGTCTTTGCCATAAAATGCATCTTCCCTTTTATAATGAGAAACATTTCTGTAATGAGAACTATAGTAAACGTTGCTGTTCTCTTTAGCCATGGTGACCAATATTTTAGAGTAGGACATACTTTTAATGTTAGTTTTCCAGACATTAAAACTAGCATCAAGTTTTGTCCTAAAGGGGCTCATCAGTTAGTTTAATTGCAAATGCACTTGTTGTATTTTCCTGTTAATATGGTAGCAAATAGGTATTTGACAGTCTTAAAGAAATTATTTTCATTGACCACATTTACATGCAGATAATTTTCAATTAAGGTATATTGTTATTAAGCCTTCATTCAGAAAAGATGTTCCATCAAAGATGTTCCCAAGGTCCATTACACATTTAGTTTAACAATTATTATTAAGCATTTAGCTTAAATTAATATAAATGTATACATATAATATATAATATAAATAAGATTTGGAATCAGTAGATAAAGCTTTAAAACTGACTACATGTGAGCTTACATGTTTCAGTCTTTGTATACCTGATATACACCGATCAGGCATAACATTATGACCTTTAAGTGAATAACACTGATTATCTCTTCATCACAGCACCTGTTAGTGGGTGGGATATATTAGGCAGCAAGTGAACATTTTGTCCTCAAAGTTGATGTGTTAGAAGCAGGAAAAATGGGCAAGTGTAAGGATTTGAACAAGTTTGACAAGGGCCAAATTGTGATGGCTGGACGACTGGATCAGAGCATCTCCAAAACTGCAGCTCTTGTGGGGTCTTCCCGTTCTGCAGTGGTCAGTATCTATCAAAAGTGGTCCAAGGAAGGAACAGTGGTGAACCAGCAACAGGGTCAAGGCTCATTGATGCACGTCGGGAGCGAAGGCTGGCTCGTGGTCTGATCAAACAAACGAGCTACTGTAGCACAAATTGCTCAAGAAGTTAATGCTGGTTCTGATTTAAAGGTGTCAGAATACACAGTGCATCGCACATGCGCATCAGAACTGGACCACAGAGCAATGGAAGAAGGTGACCTGGTCTGATGAATCACGTTTTCTTTTACATCACGTAGATGGCCGGGTGCGTCGCTTACCTGGGGAACACATGGCACCAGGATACACTATGTGAAAGAATGCAAGCCCGGCAGAGGCAGTGTGATGCTTTGGGCAATGTTCTGCTGGGAAACCTTGGGTCCTGCCATCCATGTGGATGTTACTTTGACACGTACCACCTACCTTAGCATTGTTGCAGACCATGTATACCCTTTTATGGAAATGGTATTCCCTGGTGGCTGTGGCCTCTTTCAGCAGGATAATGCGCCCTGCCACAAAGCAAAAATGGTTCAGGAATGGTTTGAGGAGCACAAGGAGTTTGAGGTGTTGACTTGACCTCCAAATTCCCCAGATCTCAAGCCAATCAAACATCTGTGGGATGTGCTAAACAAACAAGTCCGATCCATGGAGGCCCCACCTCGCAACTTACAGGTCTTAAAGGATCTGCTGCTAACATCTTGGTGCCAGATACCACAGCACACCTTCAGGGTCTAGTGGAGTCCATGCCTCGACGTGTCAGGGCTGTTTTGGCAGCAAAAGGGGGACCAACAAAATATTAGGAAGGTGGTCATAATGTTATGCCTGATTGGTGTGTATATATATTACATTGAATAAACTCCATAATGACTTAATTACAATTTTATGATTGGTTTATGTATTACAAACACTTTTGCATTGAGACAATATAGGAAAAAATATTATAGTAGGGATGCACCGATATGAAAATTTTGGCCGATACTGATAATTTATATTTGAAAATCGATAAACGGTATATTGGCTGTTAAATCTAAATCCAAATTTTTATATAATTTTAGTTCCAATCATATTTCAAGCAATTCAAAACCATCATAGTGAGCAGTGTGCATCTGAAATGTCTCAGCTGAAGGAAATAATCCATTATGTATCGGCTTTAATATATCAGCCAAATTTTCTTAGGGCCGATTATGATAACATTAAAAATTAACATATATCAGCCGATACCGATATGGTGGCAGATATATTGTCCATCCCTATATTATAGAATACAAATTATTGGTTATTGTTATTGTTGTATTTGATTTCTTAGCCAATTAAAAGCAAGAGAAGAAATATTAGACAATTACACAAAGGTCAGAAAAAAACTGGTATTACATTTATATTTCTGTCCCACTTTTCTGAAATGAAGGCTACGCCCGTGTTAGACAACGGGGGCCTTCAAGGTTGAGAACCACTGATGTTAAGGACATGATTGGACCTACAATTTCCCATAAGTAATTCATATATGTAGATGTTTATATCACAAAAGTATACAATTAACAATACTTAGTAAAATGTCAAGTCACCTTTATTTATATAGCGCTTTATATAATACAGATTGTTTCAAAGCAGCTTTACAGTAATAACAGGAAAATGATGCATTCTGAAGTAAATTCACTGTTGATTCAGTTCCGTTGTAAAGATCATCAATTATTGAATTAGTTAATTTAATCTATAAATCAGTTCTGCAAAAAAAAATGATGTCATCGTCTAGCTCAGTTCAGTTCTCATACAACAGTGTCAGTACAGTCAGATCAATGACATTGTTGAATATTAAGTGTCCCCAACCAAGCAAGCCAGAGGTGACAGTGGCCAGGAAAAAAAAAATCCTTGGGAGAAACCAGGCTCAGTTCTCCTCTGGCCAACGAACGAACATGGTGTTCGTAAGCAAACCATTGTGATGGTTGGTGTTTATTGTAAGACATATAAATCACAATTAGATTTGAACTAATATTGCAATATTTAGAGATTTTCCTGTCTCTGAGACCTTCAGCACAGTGCTGGCTCATTGACCCGTGTGTGTGTGTGTGTGTGTGTGTGTGTGTGTGTGTGTGTGTGTGTGTGTGTGTGTGTGTGTGTGTGTGTGTGTGTGTGTGTGTGTGTGTGTGTGGAGCTTCAGTGAAGTGTTTGCACAGGAATAATGATTAACATACATTCTCTTTTCTGTCTCAGGTAAACGTGGTGTGCTAAAGCGGCCTTGGTCTGAGGCAGAGCGGGCAGCTGTTGAGTCCCACCTGGTGCAAAACATTATGGAGCTGCGTGTGCCCGCCAAAGCAGACTGTGAGCGCTGCCTGGAGCTCTGCCCCCTGCTGGTCACTAACCACCGGGACTGGAGGGCTGTTAAATTCTACTGCCACAACCGTATACAGCTGCTCAAGAAAACCCAGCAGAGTCTGCCCTGTCTGTCTGCTGAGTCTGTGAATCAGCACGATTCTGGGAAGGGTCATCCAATAACAGCAGAAGCTTAAGGGAGGGAATGTGTGGAGGTGCTGAGTGAAAATATTTATATGGTACAGTCACAGTAAACCCAGTACAAATGCTTTAATTAATGTGATGATGTGTGTGATTTTGTGTCCGGTGTCTGAAATGACTCTGGGAAGCAGACAGAAATGCACACTTGTCTTGTGTACTTTTTCAAAATACGAATAGAACACTTTTTTTTTTTTTTTTTTTTTTTGTCTGCACATTACCAGTTTCTGTTGCTGGCTTGAAAGTAGACAAACAATTTTGAGCAGCTGAAAGCCTCCCTTTGGCCATGCCTACATCTCGGCAATGACAGAGAAAGAGGCAGACTGAGCAACCTGTGCCTTTATGGGAGTCAAACATCAATTGTATTCACATTTTTAGTGACCACTTTTCTGCTACATGCAGATACCATATTTTTTTCATGAAATAAGAAATAGAGGAGAAAAAGATTCTGATCCAATTCCATTTTTGTCTACCATCTTTGTTCATTAAAATTACAAAGGTCCCATTGAAACCAACTTGAATTGAGTTAACAAACATAATTCCCATTTTGGGGGGGATTTCATAAATCCCTTTCCACAATTGACCTTAACATTTTTCCACATTTTTATTTTCTTATTAAAATTCTTATTTAATTTTAGATAAATAGTTCTGTCCTCATTTGCTCATGTTGTCAAACCAGTATGACACAGTAAAACACAAACTGAGACATTTTGAAGATGTTTTAATGTATTGGTCATTTTTTACTATGCAATTACAATTAAAAATATCATATGGATCACTTTTATGACAATTTTTGTTGCTTAAGCATAATTAATCGTAACTGCATGAACAAAAATGACCAGAACATTCTCTGGAATTTCTCTTTTTGTGTTCCACAAAAGAAAGTCATACTGGTTTGGAACAACATGAGGGTGAGGATTTAATTTTGGGTGAAATGTTCCATTCATTTCAATCTGTTTTCAGTCTGTTTCCATTCATTTCAATCTGTATTTCAATAATTTCAAGATTGGATCTTTTCCTATGGATAGTTCAGGATATTCCATGAGATCTTTTTCCATATATTTCACTGCAGATATTGATTAGCTTGTTCAGCATTGAAAAATTAGCATCTATCTGTCATATAATTCTAGAAATGGACATGAATGGGTGAGCAGATGAGTTTACTTTATTTGTTTGCTTTATATTCATCCATCAAATCCATATCAAAACTTAACTTAAACTGTGTATTGGAAACACATAACCACACGTAACACCTCAGTTTATACTTTTTATATCTATATCTTGCTGTTTTGTTATCTGTTCTTTCAGACTTTGCAATGTATATATGTACACACATATATATTGTCATTGCTATTAATAGTGGTATTGTTATTACTATTAAATCTTACTGTGGCAAGTGTTTTTCATTTCCACTTCATGTACATACTGAATGTAAATATTTGCAGAAAAAAAGAACATGATGTAAATACATTGTAGGCAAGATGAGCTTGTTTTTGTTTTGTCTGTGTTTTTCTAAGTTGTCCGAAATAAAAAAGAAAATGTTTTGTTGGTAATATTAGACTTGGTCTTGTTTGTTACCCTTAAAGAAAATGCACAAGAGCAGAAAAATCCTCACAATTCAGTCCAAAGACCGATTTCAATGTAGTGATTTGTGCTACATTAATTTTAAACAATCTAATATAATTTGGCATTGTTTATTACATTAAACAATTGTTTTTGTAAGCGCAAGTAATTTTTCCTTATTGATCACTGTGTCATTGCACTCTGCACTGAAAGCTTTAATTGGATAGTGGCACAGTTATTTGTTTTGCTTCAGTCAAAAAAAGGTTTGTTTGCATTAAATTCGGTTGTAAATCAAGTCCTGCTGTCTCTTGTTGATCTTAAAAAAAAAAAGAAAAAAAAAAAGGTGGATTTATTATTAGCTTACCAATTTCATTTTCACTTTCAGCGCTCTGAAGGTCAATTTGTTTATCAGTCAGTGAAAATATAAAAAACAGTAAGAACATAAAATGTATTTGTTTTCTTGTGGATTATTAATGTACTTTGCACTGAAACGTCTGCACAAACAGCTAAATAATAATGGCTATTTTGCTACTGGGACTGCTTGTATTTTCCAGTAACTGCTCTCTTATATAAAGCATTTCAGGACTGTCCTTTTGCACAACATTAATCTTAGCATGCTATTTCTAAAAAGAGTTCTTCTGTAAAACCATAAACATGACATTTGGATCATAATGAATTTAATTACAAAATTTATACCCAGTTAATCTGAACACTATTTCCCATTTATTTTACTCTGCAACCACTGGTGCAATATGCTATGTATGTAATTTCAGGTATGATAGTATATAGTTTTTCTATGAATCACCATATGATTTTAAATGCATCCATTAGAGGGCGCTAAATCATCAGCTGAACAGTCATAATAGTATTAATTTTGAAGTCTCTATTTAACTTTTTAAAACCGTTACTATGCTTGTATACATCTATAAAACATCTGTAAAGTGATTACTGAGAGTTGGCCATTGAAAAATGTAACTTGATCATCATGAAATTTAATTTACATGAGGAGAAAAATGAGGTTCTGTGAATTCCGGATGACCGCCAGAGACTGTCTTAAATTAGTGGATAATCGCAGCGCCAGCCAGATAGGTCGAAAAACATATACCAAAAAGAAAGCTGCTTCAGTTTGCCCACCAACAATGTTAGGAGCAAGGGAAACGATGTTTGGACAATCACCGTGGTGCTATCAGAAGTATCCTGTGTCTGCCCTGAGCAATCCTGTGAAGTGTCTCCCACAACAGAGGAATTGGAGGAAAAGCATACAGAAGACAATCCGGCCAATCGTGTGACAGTGCGTCCTGCCCCAATGGACTAGACGCTTCCAATCTGGGCAAAACACAACGTGCAGTGAGTTTTCTGAAGCAAATAGGTCTACTTTCGCCATACCGAACTTCTGCCAAATGTCCTGAACTACATCCGGGTGGAGCCTCCACTCGCCCGGCTGTATCCAATCCTGGACAGAGCATCTGCAGCCTGATTAACAACCTCTGGCAGATAAACAGTCCTCTGTGACGCAAGCTGTGGAAGTGACCAGGTGAGGATATTTTGAGCGAGCCGCAACAAGCTCCGACCTTGCCCCCCCCCCCCAGTGGTTCAGATTAAAAACCGCTGACGTGTTGTCCAAACGTACAAGCATGTGGCGGCCCGCCAGAACCAGAAGGAAATCTCTTAAGGTCAGAAAAACTGCACACATCTCCAATAGGTTGATGTGATCCATGGACCCTTGACCATTTGCCACTGATACCTCTGTGGTTCCAAACTGCCCACCAACCCATGAGGGATGTGTCGGTGCTAAGCGATGAGAGGGGACAATTCCTAACGGAACACCTGCTGTCAAAAAGGCCAGTGATGCCCACTGTTGAAGGGCACGCACACAGCTGTGAGTGACTACAATCCGTCGGTGCCGATGATGGGATGAATCCAACCCGGGGAGATTGTTCCATACTTGCAGGGAGCCACAGGCGTAGTAATCAGAGCTTGCAATCTGTGCGGCCACACTGATCACTAGGGCATCAGACGTTCCCCCGTAGTGCTTAGTCTGGTGATACCACCAGTGCAGCAACCGGCTGTTCGACTTCAGGTACACTCCGCACTTCAGTGGACTCCATGGAATGCCTTTTGGCCATACCTGGTCCTTTGAGGGCACTTGAAAATTCCTCTATGAAGTCCTTACATGCAGGCATAGCAATCCAGGAATCCATAGGTGAAGGTTTGCAGAAAAATACACTAGACTGAACAGGATGTGCAAGGCATTCATCAAGGCCAAGATGGGCCACTGCCATCCAAAGCACTTCCAATGTGTCATCCACCGGGGTGGAGCAGTCCCCAAAGAATTAAGTGAACCCTCAACAGAACCGTAGATCCCACTGGCTTGTCCTGCAGCTCAGAAACTTAAGTGGGAAGATGATCCTGGAAATGTGGAAGTACATGTAGACATAGTGTCAAGGTGGGGGCTATGAGGAGTATGGTGAAAAGATAGGCCCTTCACTAGATGAATGTGAGTGAGCATCCTCAGTGGAAGCTGCAGCAGAAGTAGGAACTGGGTCTTGCAAGAGACGTTTCATCTCCACCATGTCAGAAAGGCAAGCAGCTTTCTTTGACAACAGGTGCCCAGCCAAATGACTACCACTCAAACTAGATTTCTTCTTAGCCCAAGGAGCACCAGCAGCAGGCGTTGGCACTTTTGAGCTCTCTGCCGCAAAGTCAGACTAGCGTCCCAGTTGTGTTCCAAACCCGCTAAACACAACTGTCTTTCTGCATAGGCAGTAAGATACAATGCGGGCATGGGTCCGTAAGTGCTTCCTTCAGATGCTGAACACCCAAGCATAATGGGCAGATATCAGGCCCATCTTCAGGAAGAAGCTCATCAGGACAGAGCTTGCAATTCAGTAGGAAGGAAGTAGAAATGGAGTGATAAGCCATTTGAACTGTGAATATTAGAAAACTTCTAGATACAACCACGAAGAGTGATAGCAAAATTACAATAAAAATTACAAACAGAGAGAATTCAGTCTATAATTCAAATAATTCAACACTCAAGGTTAGAATCGTCGGGCAGATAGTACAAGGCAAAATACAACACAAACAGCAACAAAACCACAGCTTGATAAAAAAAAAACAGTCAACTTGCGCGGTGATGCACCTCCGGATAGAACCATTGGGTAACTGATACCATACAGTAACAGCCTGTAAGTAAAATAAAATAAAACAAACTTAGCGTGTTAAGCCACGATGAAAACAGGTCCAAATACAAGCAATATCGTGCCGTTACAGTGGGAAGAACACACACACAATAGGTCACCGAACGGCTCGTAACTCGACAGCGTGTAGCCGGGATGTACAAAACAAGCAACTCTGGAATAATAGTCAGATGCCACAATATCTAAACAAGCATGGGCAACAACACCCCGGATAGAACCGTGAAGCAAGTTAAACCGTGTGAGAACTCATCAAGAATTGTAATGAGGAACATCCAATTTGAATTCAATCCAATGCAAAAACGTATCGTCACAGCTTGGGAGGATGATAATTATCCACTATTATAACACTGACTAATACGAAACACAGCCCAATTAGATCCAAAGTGCGATTGCACAAAAGCTATAAGCTGGTTAAACTTGCAAGTCCGACATAATCTTTTAGGCGAGTATTGTATTCCAATAATTTATGTTGCTTCATAAAAACTTATGTTGATAAATACGTATTTTGTGAAGGGCAAAAATAGGTGCTGAAACTGTTTGACTGTTTATATAAATACATGTCAAGAGTATTACTGCTTACTTTCTCTTAATGCAATGGAGGGACCAGTAGCCTAAATTTACAAATGACCTGGTGTCAGTATATGTGACTAATTAACTGGCAGCTCTCGCCAATTTTCAAAATAGGGACGTGCCCTGAAAACGACAGTGATGTTTGTAAGAGCGCATGTTACATTGATTTTATTTCAATAAAACACTTGAGGACGTGAGGACATCGAGTAAACAGATACAACGAGATAATCCTTCCGTCATTACAAATATTTTCTGGTGCACCCAACAGGTCAAATCAACACAAACCACGTAAACTGATGTAGCCTAGTAATAGGCCTATTATATAGCAGCACACAATCGCTAGTGTGTTGACAAAATGCTGTGCTTTTGTGCATAATTAAATATAACTTAAGCTTTCAAGCTGATGATTGTTCCCATTTTAATTTTACACTATATTACAGTGTAATATCAGGTGATCTACAGAGAATGATTTTGCACCAACCTTCACAGATCACACACTGTTACAATCATTAAGATCAATTATAATAAATAAGACAAATATGAAATGAAATAAATATACAAACTGTAAGGAATAAATCATATGGTTGAAATGACATCCAGTGTATTAAGAAAAAAAAAGTAAAAAAGTGCCTTTACCTTATGCATGTGGATCAAGAATTGCATGTTGTGTTTTACTCATAATGAGAAATCACAAGAAGGTTAAACTGAATATTAAAAATTAAAATAAACCTAAAACTGTAACAAAAAAACTATCAAGTAATTATAAAGACGAGTCAAAATACATGAAGAAGTGACTTTAAAAAAGGTTTCACAATAAAAAGAAAATAAACTTGCTGGTAGTGTCATCATAGCGGCATCAGATCTAAGATTTCATTTGAAATTCTTGATGATCTCAGATGATTAAAAACCTCCAGAAAGGGCTTATCACATTGTCGATTTTAATATTCAGCTGGCTGGTTTTACTAGCCATCCTCATGGTGAACTTTTTGATATTGCTTTTAGCATAATTGGAACAATGAATATGTTTAATTTAGACAATTTCAAAGTTTCTTCTTTATTCTTTTGACACAGTCTTTTTAATTGTGTACAGTTCTGAATCAGAACACTTATTTGGAGGTTGTTTTTATGCATTTCTCTCATAGTTCTTAATATCACGAAGAATAACATTCATTCCTGGTGTGATGATGTTTTAACAGGAGAACTTGTGTTTAGGGAAGAATGCACTGTTTCTGTTTCGACCGATCGCTCTGTTTGCTGTTCCGGTGTACAAGGCTCAGATCCAGAAATACAGTCCAAACTGTCAAAGGTCTCTGATGCCATAGGCAGACTGTCCTCTAATACAGCTTGAATATCAAAGTCCTCCTCAGAAAGAACAACAGGAGCATCATTCTTCACAGCCTCTTCTTCTGAACCTTTCAAAGACACTTCTGTGTTCATAGACTGACGTCCACGGCTTGTGAGATCTTCAATATGTTGTTCTGATTCCCTCTTAGCAGGACACACAGGCTTCTCAGTGTCAAAACAAGCAAGGGTTTTACACTGTGTGCTCCCCACAGGCTGGGCACTTTCTGCTGGTTTACTGAATTGTGGAGTTTGTGAGACTGAATATGGGCAGGTAAAATAATCACCCTTTTGGTTCAACTCCACCACCACGGCTTGACAGTCATCTTGGCTGAAGTCTGTACTGAGTCCAGTGTCCTCTGTGACCTCTTCTCCAGTAACAATTTCTTCATCTCCTGCTGGGGAGAGATAAAAAAAAAAATTTTTTTGTTATTATTATTTTTTAAATAGACTCTTAAGACTAATATGAATGGATATTTTTCTTACAAAACCCCATCGATTCGCTTCAGAAGGCCTTTATTAACCCCCCGGAGCCGTGTGGAGTACGTTTATGATGGATGGGTGCACTTTTTTGAGCTTCAAACTCGTGAGCCCCGTTCACTTATAAAGCTTGGAAGCGTCAGGATATTTATTAATATAACTCTGATTGTGTTCATCTTTAAGTCATTTCCCCCTTTTTTCCAGTGAAAAAGAGGTGATTACCTTCAGAATTGATTTTACTCACATGAGGTTTTCAATTTTTGGACCATGTTCCAACATTTACAGTCTAAAACATTTGTGTGATTCTAAAATTTCTAAAATTTTCTAAAAATGTTATTTTAAAGGGGTCCTATTATGCTTTTTACTCTTTTAACTTTTTTTGCTGTTTGAGCATGAAAAAGTCTGCAAAGTTAAAAAGCACAAAGTCCACTACAAAGGAAGTTATTCTCTATATCAGTAAGCACTGTTTCTGAACTCGATTGTAGTCGAACGTACACGTCACAATATTCCTCATTTAATTTATATATTCATCTCAAGTACACATTAGTAGTTGATAGTTAGTAGTTGATGAAACTCGCGGTTATGGTAAATGCCGTGACTTTTCCGAAACACACTCAAAGCGGTTGACCAATTACAACATACTAATCCAGCCGACCAATCAGAGCACATTACAGAGAGCTTTTCGGAAGAAGGGGCTTCAAAAAGACAGGAACTAAACAGGGCTGCATTTTCCAAAAGAATCAGTAGCTACATGATGGTGGCAATGGTTCTACGATTTACTTAGGCTTATGATGCTTTTGGGAAATGCAGCCCAGATCATTACTGACAGACTGGGAAAAGAGGTGCTGCAACAATGTAAAATTTGAGCATTCAAGCATAAAAACCTAGTCTAGTAGACCCCAAAAACAAAATCAAGATATTGTAAAAGGGCACAATAGGTCCTCTTTAATTTTATTACAATATTATAATAATAAAAACAATTAAATAGACCATTAACTCTTTCCCCGCCAGCGTTTTTTAAAAAGTTGCCAGCTACCATTTTTGATCATTTTCACAAAACTTTGTATGAATATCTGAACATGCAATATATCAAAAGAAAGAACAGACCCTCTGCTTTTACACAACAACAACAAAAACATTTTCTGGCTTTCATGCATTTTTTTTTTTATCAAAACTTGAATGGGGGCAAGTTTCATTAAAACATTTTGAACAAAAAGCTGAGAAAATCTCATTTTTTGTAAGACTTTGTCCGGATCGGATTCAGAACGATGATTTAAACATAGATGGAGTAGATTGAGTCCATCAACAGCCCCCGAAGCTTCACAGTCCTATCCTCTTCCTGGGTTAACATTTCATTTGGTAACTTGCATTATTAAGCAAGTCACAGTTCTCATGCAATATGGGGAGGAAGAAAGATTTTTCTGAAGATAAAGACTGTACTGAAAACCTACTGATATATCACTTCATATATTATTATATACTAATATATAATAATTTGGAACACAGTGGGCCCTATCATACACGTGACGCAAGTGTTTTTTGCTAGTTTCAACCCGATGCAGTTATTATTTCACGTCCAGCACCACGTTGTTTAAATAGTAAATGCGCTTACACCCATCTGTTCGCCCATAGGCGTGCTGGTCTGAAAAGGTGTTCAGGCACATTGTTGGCGCGTTGCTATTTTGAGGCAACTGAAAATGACTGCGCCATTGACCAACAAAAACCTGGTCTAAAATCAATAGCACAGTATTTTTGGTGTTATTTAAAGGGTGCGTTAGTAATATGCGTCTATAGGCGGGTGCACAACGTGCGTACACTCTGCTTATTACACACACTTATTACACATGCAGCAGTACACAAACATTTTGAAATATTAAAAATAAAAGGATTCCTCTCTGGAGAAGTGTTCAGTCTTTCCGCTCGCAAATTCCGCCATGTAAATAGCGAATCCGCCATGGTGCAAGCGCAACTGGCTTTTAAAGGGAATGGGAGATGAGACTCTGGTTGGTGTATTGCATGTTACGCCCAAAACACACCCATGACTCATTAAGAGACTAGGTACAACCCTTTTGGACCATGCGCCGACCGTTTTTTTCCGTCGTTAAACTAGCAAAAGTGGACACACCCTAAGTGCACCTGCGCCATGCGCTTCAGACCATGCGCTCAGATCATTAAAATAGGGCCCAGTGTGTGTGTGTATATATATAAATAATAAAAAAACTACTAAGAATTACTAAGCATTTAGCTTATTATTAATTTAGCCTTTTAAATTATTTAGATTAATTAAATCATTTTAGTGCGGGCAGGTAATAATAACTAATAACTCACCCATTGACTCAGGTGTTAGATGTACAGACTGTTCTGTGGTGGACTGGACATGCTGAGAGTCACTCAGGACAATAACAGCTTTCCTTCCTGTAAACAATGTTGGAGTCAACAAATGTAGTAATGAACTATTATAAATTATAGCTAATTTATAATAGGTTTCCATAGCTATATTGTCAGGTTAACAACAAAGGTAATAGAGATAGAATTAATTTGAGAAAAGAAAAAAGAAAATTGCAGAAAGGTATAAAAGGCAAAAATTATATTGATTAATAAACGTACTCCCTAGTCCAAGAGACACATTGTAGGTGATGCCTCCAGAGAGTTGAGAAGAAAGTTGGGAAGAAAGAGTGGAAAGCAGAAATAGGAGAGCAATTGAAAGTTATTTCAAAATGTGAAATAAACAAGTAAAACTATGTTACATAAAGTACCTGTTACACAAATTTAATCTGTATTAGAGCAAGCATTAAAGTTCTAAACTAAACTTAAAAGATCATAAAATAAACTGCATAGTATTGGACATGATGTTTACCTGGTAGACTCCACAACCCAGACACCTCTAATGTTTTCAACTTCCTTTCCAGTTCTGCAACCCGGTTACCCAGGATCCTGGTCAAATATACACAAACTAATAGTTCCATTTCACTCTTTAACAGTATCCTTAAAAGTAACTATGACTTAATTGATATCCCACAATACTAATAAACTACATATTCTGTGATTTTCTGCACAGAAAATGAGATGACGGTTGTCACGTTGTGTCGTAACGTACTTGTTGGTTTGCCGTTGATGCTGAATGACCATGTTCTTCTCATGGATGGTCTCCAGCAGAGCAGTGGCCAGGGACTTCAGGTCACTAATGGACTGTGGAGTGACTGGGAGACTGCAGCCGTTCTCCTCAGACAGCAACAGCTCTTGTACTGAAAACATATTAGCTGTAGCTTAGCTTCTAATTATCATTCCTTCAAAGAATTGTAAATAAATTAAAAAAGAATACTTGTGAAGAACCCAATCGTTACTGTTTGGATTCTATAGAAGTCTTCTGTGGTACCTTGTTTAGCAGAGAGGACACCTGTCAGAGCGCTGCTGTTGGACTTTCCATAGACTTTGCAGTTCTTCTTGCTTTCCAAAGCACTCTGAAATGAAACACATTAGTATATGCTCAACATCAGAATACAGAATGAATTCATACATGTTACAATTAAAGTAACTGAAACTTTTGTGTACATATACATTTAGTTGTATGTGTAATAAATACCTTGTATTTCATGACATTTGCTTTGAGGAGGCTGACCTCCTCCTGAAGCTGCATAAGCCGTTCATGCAGATATCTAAAAAAATATATATTTTGAAGACTTCAGTATGATATACAGTCAAATTATCATCAAGCCAAGCTGCTGATTCTTTAGCCATTTTCAAGAAACTGCATATTTTTCGTCAACACTTGATTAATACTAACACTTACTATTCAATATCTATTATTAAAACAATCCTTGCTACGTGTACTGTGTTGGACTAACTGGGACTGGTCATGCCATTTGCATATTGTTGCTCTGTTGTTGGTTTGACTGCTTCTATTGCTCTCCTCATTTGTAAGTCGCTTTGGATGATTAAATGTAAATGTAAATTACTAACAACATGACTAGCTAAAATAGCACTATTAATATTGATAATATTTAAACTGGACATGTTCAAACTGTCACATCAATGCCTGTAACATCCCCACCAGACCACTAGAGGTCACTCTCACCACAATTCTGATCATGAGTGCAGCAGGGATGACATAAATTGTGTCCCAAATGACATAGTATGCACTATGCACTTATTCTATGCACTATGTACTCTAGCGTCTAGTGTATGAATTTTATGAGGTCATTTTGTCATCCAGCATCTGATAGCCCCTCCGCCTCCGGAAACGTAAGAAAAGCTGTGACAGTTGAGTGCATTAAGTGTCCAACATTCCACGCATCATTTTTTGAGTTAAAGAAGTCCATCATCCAGGCATTTGGAGAGCACTTTTTATTTTTTGGTAATTTTAGGTGTGTACACACTATACATACTACAAGAATTGGGACACATCAACATTTTTGTAGGCCAAAACCTGGGAAACCAATGGGTTTTTTAAATGGGTTTTTGTTTAAAGGACTGAAATAAAGTCTGTGGTTAACATAAGCTTTTTTTAAAGCTTTTTTACTTTCTTGAAAAGGGCAGTTGCTGGCTAAATGAGACTACAGAGGTTGTCAGAGACATGAAACGTCAGGGACACTAGTCTGCTTTCACAGTCTCATGTTTATAATCGTGCTCTTGCAAACTATTCTAACTCAAACATTCAGGGAAAATGTTTTTTTAAATAAAAACTGGAAGAAATGTCAGACGCTTAGTGATTGGGATGTTGAAGTCAGGTGACCATGGTGTAGTTTATTTATAGCCTACGTTTAGCTTTTTGTTTCTGCCAGTTGTATTCAGGCTTCAAAATTCAAGTTGTGTTCATTTGTGAAGATTATCATGATGGTAAGAATCATAAACTTTTGTTGAACAATTAGTTTATTTTCTGCAATAGTCCAAAAGCCAATGGAAAAATCCTATTGGGTTTTTGTCAAGGGAACCAGGGTGATGCTAACTTCCGTGTTGGCATACAAAAATATGTCATCACTGCAGCACTCTATAGTCACACTTGGTTAATTAAGATAACCACTAGGTGAACAAAATGGCGCCTGTGAGCTTCGACGATGCAAGTGTGTGCATTTTTACTTCCGCTTAGCGAAGTTCGCATTTGCTGTAAGGAGAAACTTGTTTTTGAAACTTGGCTAGATATAACGAATGTTTTTAAAATTAAAGAGGAGATGGTGGTCTATCAGAGATGAAAGGAAACATCATTCCTATATTATTGTGTACCTCTGTGTGGTAATTCAGCAAGATTATCTTTCATTCTTTCTCCTGTTGATTCTGCGGTTCAGGCTCAGGGGTTAGTGAAAATCCACAGGGATCTCTTCATTCATACAAAACCTCAAGTGTATAATATACATGTCCTGATTTTGTTCTGACTGCTGGGCGACTAAATGGCTAAAAACTGTCTTCTCTTTCTGCATGGAACAACGCTACCCTTATCAAGATCTAATGTTTGCTATTGTCAACCGAAGTATCAATCCTCATCTGAGATATAAATAAGCATGATAATACGATGTGGACTCAGTGTATGGTTTAGTAACTTTATTTGGTAACATTATTATTGCTAACTGTCTGTATTACTTAATATGTAATGTAATTATTATAGGTTTGCATATAATGTTCACAGTGAGATGCAAGTGAGATGAGTAAAGAGAATCTCTTGCATAAATCATTATATGTCATCTATAAGCAGCACATACAATATATTTTACGAGTAGAATATACACACAACTCTTATTTTTACTTAGCTATATTGAAAACTGTTTGAGTTAACTACAAAAATGAATCGCAACTATTTACAACTGGTGACAATATTGCTGGAGCATTTTTCCGGTAGTTGTAAGCTTTCATTTGAGTAGTCTGTTCTCAGGGAAGCACAAAAATTATTTTTCTGATTTAGGATGGCGCTTCCGCTACCTCACACTGGGCCCTGCCCCATGCTTGTCACGGCCCTGGTATAGGTATAATCGTTTTAAGACATTTTTATACCAATTTCTGTTAAAATTTTGCATATAATACAAATATTTTTGTTAAAAATATCTTGATGGGTGTGGATGCGTAGCTAACTGATGGGTCTGTAAAATGTCTTACCTTGTTTTTAAACAAATTGTTTTGCTATATTTTGTATTTAAATGTAGTTATATTTACATATTTGTATTTTTAAAGTAGGCATAATTGGTCAGGGAATAAGACATGTATGTGTGTGCACCATGAGTCCAAGTCAATTTTCTCTTCATGGACAGTAAAGTGTACAGTGCATCCGGAAAGTATTCACAGCGCTTCACTTTTTCCACATTTTGTTGTTACAGCCTTATTCCAAAATGGATTAAATTCATTATTTTTTTCCTCAATTCTACAAACAATACCCCATAATGACAACGTGAAAGAATCTGATTTGAAATCTTTGCAAATTTATTAAAAATAAAAAACGAAAAAAAAAAAAAAAAAAATCACATGTACATAAGTATTCACACCCTTTGCAATGACACTCAAAATTGAGCTCAGGTGCATCCTGTTTCACTGATCATCCTTGAGATGTTTCTACAACTTGATTGGAGTCCACCTGTGGTAAATTCAGTTGATTGGACATTATTTGGAAAGGCACACACCTGTCTGTATAAGGTCCCACAGCTAAGAGTGCATGTCAGAGCACAAACCAAGCCATGAAGTCCAAGGAATTGTCTGCAGACCTCCGAGACAGGATTGTATCGAGGCACAGATCTGCGGAAGGGTACAGAAAAATTTCTGCAGCATTGAAGGTCCCAATGAGCACAGTGGCCTCCATCATCTGTAAATGGAAGAAGTTTGGAACCACCAGGACTCTTCCTAGAGCTGGCCGCTCGGCCAAACTGAGCGATGGTCACTCTGACAGAGCTCCAGCGTTTCTCTGTGGAGAGAGGAGAACCTTCCAGAAGAACACCCATCTGCAGCACTCCACTAAATCATGTCTGTATGGTAGAGTGGCCAGACTGCACATGACAGCCCACCTGGAGTTTGCCAAAAGGCACCCGAAGGGGTCTCAGACCACGAGAAACAAAATTCTCTGGTCTGATGAAACAAAGATTGAACTCTTTGGCCTGAATGGCAAGCGTCATGTCTGGAGGAAACCAGGCACCGCTCATCACCTGGCCAATACCACAGTGAAGCATGGTGGTGGCAGCATCATGCTGTGGGGATGTTTTTCAGCAGCAAGAACTGGGAGACTAGTCAGGATCGAGGGAAAGATGAATGCAGCAATGTACAGAGACATCTTTGATGAAAACCTGCTCCAGAGTGCTCTGGACCTCAGACTGGGGCGAAGGTTCATCTTCCAACAGGACAACGACCCAAAGCACACAGCCAAGATAACAAAGGAGTGGCTACGGGACAACTCTGTGAATGTCCTTGAGTGGCCCAGCCAGAGCCCAGACTTGAACCCGATTGAACATCTCTGGAGAGATCTGAAAATGGCTGTGCACCGACGCTCCTCATCCAAACTGATGGAGCTTGAGAGGTCCTGCAAAGAAGAATGGGAGAAACTGCCCAAAAATAGGTGTGCCAAGCTTGTAGCATCATACTCAAAAAGACTTGAGGCTGTAATTGGTGCCAAAGGTGCTTCAACATATGCAAGTATTGAGCAAAGGCTGTGAATACTTATGTACATGTGATTTTTTTGTTTTTTATTTTTAATGAATTTGCAAAGATTTCAAACTTCTTTCACGTTGTCATTATGGGGTATTGTTTTTTAGAATTGAGGAAAAAAATAATTAATTTAATCCATTTTGGAATAAGGCTGTAACATAACAAAATGTGGAAAAAGTGAAGCACTGTGAATACTTTCCGGATGCACTGTATTTCAGTCAATCACCTGACTGCGTTTCAAATGCCATTAGCTCATGTAATCGTAATATAGATCTTAGTAGTATTTTAAGTGATATAACAGATTCTATGAACAACTATAAAAGATCATTTTCAGCTCTCTGCACTAGCGTCAGGCGAAACCGGAAGTGTTTATGCACAAACACGCTAGATTGGAAATCCAACATGACGGCCAAACGCAACAAGCCGATACCCTACCGTTTGCAAATTGTGCATTACTAAGTCATTACTGAGTCGTTATTATGTTACTGAGGTTTTCTACACTTCTGTTAAATAAACTGACTGTTGTGGAAAACCAATTTGGACTGGTTTATGGATTATTTTGGAATCAAAATGTGATTTATGCATAATTAAATAATACATTTCTGTATATGTATGGTAATTCTTGTGGGGGGTTTATCTCCTACTACTAAAGCTAAATGTGTGTATGCTGAACATGTCAACACTGACCTGTTCTCCATACACATAGCATCTATATCCAGGATGCGGTTCTCATGGCTACCCAAGATGTGGTTAATTTCCAGATTTAGTCTGTGAGCTTTCTCCTGGTAGACATTACGCTCTGCTCTCACATCCTGAAGTTCATCTGTGGCTGCTTTTAAGCTTTGTTCCAGTGCTTCATTCTACAACATCATAGGGTAAGGACACAGAATTATATTAGTATATCATTTTTCTAAAACTGTGAGACATGACACATTGTGATATTCTTGAGAACTTAAGTTTGATTTGAACCCAAAATGTGTAGAATGCCGAGAGCAATGCACCTGTTCTCGAGCTTTCTCTAACTGCTGAACAAGATCTTCTCTCTCGTGGGCTGGAAAGTGACGAGTCCCCACCTCTTCATCCCCTAGACGCTGCTTTGCAATGGTCATCCTCAGCAGCTGTGTGATGAAAAGACTGCAGATATCTATGCTACATATGGACTGTGATCACAATGCTTGAGGAGACATAGGTATGCGACTGCTCATTTGACCTTGCAAACATCTGCATATGATTGAGTCATGCGAAGAAATGACCTGACCTGCGTGTGCAAAGCCCATACCTTGTTATCACCCTGCACTTCCGCTAAACGTTGGTTTAGTTCTTTAACCTCATCACCCAGCTGTTTGTTCTGTTCTCGTGAGTCTCTCAGTAACTGTGCCAGGTTGACCTGTGGTCAACACATTTGACTTTTCAACATGTAATACAAGCAACATTTCATTAATTTGTATTTAATTATTTGAATAACATCACATAAAAGTCATGAATACTGGGTTGGCTACATCACTAAGTACATTTTTTTGTTATAACATATATTCAGATCTCAGATCTGTAATTTTATACATACATAATAAGGCATCTTCACACAGACAAGTTAAGGCTGCTCTTTGCCTGCTCAAAATTCAGTGTAAAGATGCAATGCTGCATAAAAGCCAGACTTAATTATGCCTGCTCTGATCTACCTCAGCCCCTAGCATCAAAGCATACAGTTGTAATTTCTGTATAAACGCATTTATGCACCTCTGAGCAGCATTAAAAGGTCTGTGTAAAGACACTTTAATGTAAATGTAAATTTGGCATAAAAGCATCTAACAGAGGATATTTAAATAGATGATAATCAAAAACATACTTGGTTTCTTTTTTCAGGAGGCAGAGAGGGGTCACCATCCTATTAATGAAAAAAAAATGAATGTAAAAAAAGTTCATATAAATACAAAGTTCTGTCATGAAACTCTAGATGGCCTTAACTCAATCTGCTTGCAATCACATCATTCTCTATAGGGCACAGCTGATTGGTTCCAGCCGTATCAGTAGCCAATGAGCTCGCTGCTCAACCTTTAAATACTTGGTCAGCATTTACCATGCTTTCAGAAACTCTCCACCTTCCCCAGCTCTACCTGTATAGATTTGCTAAGGGTAATTCATGTATGCTGTTTTGTACAGCAGCAGCATGTCTTGCTCGCAGCAGCGTGCCGTGTATGTATTGGCAGTAGCAAGTCCCGTACTTGCTCTGCAGCAGCAGCAGCAATAACAGCAGCAGCATAGCAGATCTATTCCGCCAAGACCAAGCATATCAACATTGACATCAGTGTTGGGGGTAACGCATTACAAGTAATGCCAAGTTCAGACTGCACGATTTTCAAACTGGTTGGATCCCTGCTCTTTTCACACTGCATGACTATCTGGGCCAGCATTCAGTTGCTGCTGTTTTCACACTGCACGATGGATCGGCGACAGGGGGTTTCACATTGCATGACTGTACAAGAGGAAGAATCGCCGACAACTCTGTCTCGTCCACAAACTACGTTTCACAACCGAACACACGCGAGAAGTGACAAGGAAACAACGCGAGATTACGCGTGGGTCAGACTGGAGTTCTCGCGCAAGACTGTAATTGTTATTAAAAATGATAGACTCCAAATTGTCTGTGAGCTGATTTGCAGCGAAAAGGAAAAAAAGAAAAAAGATTATGGAGGAGGAAATGGTTGGGGAGACGCGGGGAGCAAGGATTGTGTGTTCTGCAAAGAGAGTTGGAGGTAAATAAATAATTTTGCAATGTGCTGTTGCAGCCGGTCAAGCAAATGCTTGTCCTTTGTTTTCTTTGATATAATTGTAAAAATATCTATTAAAATACTGATATTCTGGTCTCTTCCCCGAACTTCCCGCTGCCCTGTATCTTGCTCTCTCATTGGCTGTAGGTCATCGCCAATGTAATTTTTAGTCAGAACACATTTCACACAGCAGGATTTTGAATCGCCGACAAGTCCAGATATTTAGCATGCCAAATATCTCACGGGCGTCAGCATCTCATCGGCGATTCTCTCAGATTGCGTCTTTGATAATTCACACTGCGTGATTGTCACTCGCGTGAACGAGCACCGATTTGCCTATGATTTCGGGCATTTGTCTGTGATTTCGCAAAACCTGTCGGCGAGTCAAAATCGGGGCTAAAATCGGGCAGTATGAACTCGGCATAACTAGAGTTACATAATCAGATTACTTTTTTCAAGTAACTAGTAAAGTAACGCCTTACTTTTAAATTTACAACAAAATATCTGAGTTACTTTTTCCCATTTATTGACTGACAGCTCTCCCGTCCCCATGTTAAGAAAAATCGGGAGTAAATGCAAAGGCGTTGTGTGCGCCGTGTAAACATCATGGTTATTGTAGTTCTAGACTAAATGTGAGCATGCATTTGGACAAAAAAAGATAAAATAATGAATAAAATCAGTGAAATGCAAAATTGGAACACTACGCAAGCCTCCAATAATTAAATTTGTTAAAAAAAAACAAAAAAAAACAAACCCAGCCCAGGTAAGAAAAAGAAATGCAAAAGTAACGTAACACATTACTTTTCTTAAAAAGTAACTAATGCAATTAGTTACTTTTAAAGGGAGTAACGCAATATTGTAATGCACCGAGAGTAATGTAATGCACCGAGAGTTGTCATCACAGAAATACATTTCATTATAATGACAATATAAATAAATCATCGCAAAAAATGAATGTCTTCCTGAATGTTTTCTACTTCCAATTCATACTTCAACATTAGTGTCAATCAATTTAGAATAGAATAGAATAGAATAGAATACATACTATGAGCTCTCTATACTTTTTCTTCAGCCCTTGGTGGCGCTCACGGAGCTGGTTTGCCATCAGTTTGAACTGATCCCTTTCCTGCTGGCAGGTGTCCAGTTCTTTTGATAAGATCAGCAGTGCCTCCTTCTTACTTTCCAGTTTTCTCTTGCATACCAGGAACTAGGCACAGAAAGAAAACAATAGGGCATTTAATGCTCCAATTCAATGCATTAGTCATCAAAGTAGGTTTTTGCATTGTTTCGGGTGTGTTTATCAACTAAATCACATGAGCCTTGATTCCAGATGTTTCTGGAACTGTATGTTCTTTAATAAAACAGCAGTTGTTGAGGGGCCAAATTAAAATAAGAAATTTCAACTTCCATGTTCTACATCTTGATTTTAGTGGTTTTAGCATTTTAAAGAAGGTTCTTTGATATTATTTAAATTATTAATTGATTAAGTCACACAGGCCCCCTTGGAAGTTTTGTTAAAGGTCATTAGGACTCTGTTTAGATCCACTGTTATAAAGGACTAATCAAGTCCAACCTTTAAATTAAATTAACCTTTGAAGTGTTCAACTTTTGAAACTAGGCTACAATGCACTAGTCCACTACTGATATTTACGTTCACATTATTAAAAAGCAACCTCTCCTAAATTGTGCGCATGTATGATTATTTATGTAGCCTAAGAAGATTTTATATCACCTTATCATCATAGCTACCATTTTCCATTTTCAAGATTTACTTCATCTGAATGCCAGGTCTACCCAGAATTCAGTGCCGTTCATGGATCTTGACGAGAAAAGGATGAAGATTAAAGTTAATCCCTCCACTGATCATGTCGTGTCAGACCTTGCGTATTTTATTTATTATTATGCAAGACATTTAAAGATGTAATGAGAACGATACTACTCAGTACTATTCGATACGAAGAACAAGCGGTCACGAGAAAATATGAAAACACGGGTAACAGTAACGGGGCTTTTATGTCTCTGTACATCAGCAAATAGATAGATCGTATTTAGAAAATATGCCACACAAGTCGGTAAATTCAATGAAAACCACATTACATGGTTAATTTAAGCATCCTCTATAGTGCAATGCTGATAGTATGATTCATAGAGTGCAGAGGAGCGTGAGGCATCAATATGTCTGCGTTTCCTACCTCATTCACTAGTCCCTGCCAGTCACTTTCGCTTCTTCTGGAAGGATTCATTTTCGGTCAGAGAATATTCTTCTAAAAAATCTGTCAATAACAAAAACTGTCACGTCGTAAGCATCTATTGCGACGAGAAAGACACGACTACATGTTTCAGGTTTCATCAACATCACGGACATCATTTCCGGCTGGGATGATACCCAACAGCAGCGTGTCCCTTTAAACATGGACGCGATTCACGTGAAGTGACAGTGCTGCAAAAGCCAAAGAATATACCATCTGTATAATGTAGCTTTTTTACGTTAAGTTATGTGATCATAATGCTTCTATGGTCTCAAAAAATAAACTATAAATTATCGTTGCGAATGCACTTGTTTTTCTGCAATTACACATTGCGGCTATTAAAGCACCGCTGTAAAGTTTGTTTTTAATTATAACATAATGTTGTAATTATCTAAGCAAGATATATACATTTGTTCTATCTATTGTATTGTTGTGCGATGACCAAATTTATATTGATAAGTCTGCTCTTAAAATGTACACTTTAAACTATAGGCAATGGTTACACTTTAGGTTACCCAGATAGCAAGCATGTTTGGGCCACATGTGGGTATTATCTGGCACACATGGCCCAGATATGGCATGGCTGAACAGATATGGACCAAAATGTGACCATGTTTGTTTTGCCATAACTTTAAAATCGGCGGAAAATGTTCTCTTGGTTCACAACTCATTCTGAGGTATATGGCCCAGATAACAACGTACACATGAGGACCATATGTGTTTGAACTATGGCACAAAGTGAGAAACGCTGCTTTGTGGTAAACCTTTGGATTATATATGGGAAAACACAGGAAACCCGAAATCAAGCGCGGCTGACATCCGAGGTTCCACACCTCAGGTTGTTGCATCTTCCCTCCTATTGGTGGAATGAATCTGTCACCTGCACCCAAAAGGTATATTTTTTTAACCTAGTTTTTTGTAATCCTTAAGGTGTCTAGTAAAGGAATTTTGATGTTCCCCACGCAAATTATTGTCCCATTTGTGATTTTTTGTACCATCTTTTGTGGCCGTGCTTGATTTTCGACTGTGAAAAATGAAAACTTTAAATCTACATAGAATCTGAACAATACATCCTACAGACACAATCCACCCCATTTTCTCTTCGTCTTTGCATGAGGAATTGATAGATATGAGGATTGTCATGATTAGATGATGTATGGTGCATTAAAACTCAAATAAACGCAAAAAAAATAAAAAAATCGGTGACATTGGATCACTGGAACTCCTCCCCTATGGACCCTATTGATATATGTTTTCTAACTTTTGTATTTTTACTGTCTTTAAGATGTCTAAGAAGCAAATGTTGATGATCCCTACTTGAAATATTGTAACATGTTGGTCCAAATGAACATCTCCCATAATGAGTTACTATTCAAACCGTTATATTGGTATTATATTTATTGAAACAAAACAGAAAACCACTCATATAGTCAAATATGTGTATATATAGGGTATAACAAATCCCCATTAGAATAAACTGAAATAGAAAAAAGTGATTCTAATCAAAGGTCAAAAGGTCAAGGGCAATGATGTCTATTCATCATACAGCAGGTCTTCATAATCGATCTCTTGCTCCTCGTCTTCTTCACCATCTCCATCCATCTCCTCGACTGTTTCCTCCAGCAAGTCAGTGAGTGAAGTGGGGAGGATAGGTCCACAAGACCACAATGGTTTCAGGGTACCCTCTTCAGTCTTTTCCCAGCCTTGGCCAGGATCATGGGGCTTGGGACACCAGAATATCGGTGTGGCTGCTCTCTTGTAGATGGCCAGACGGTGGTTGACACGGTTGATGTGTGGGACCAGGTTGTCTCTGCAGGGCGGGAGCCGGGACAGATCCACCTTGGATCTGGTGGTAAGCATCTCATCCTCTCCAATCATTTTTTTCAGCATGATGCTGTGCACGTTGTTCACAGATTTTTCGTGGGCCTGGCCATACATTACACATGTAAAAGCCTCGATGTCCTCCACCACATCTGGTTCCACAGACCACTGATCACCAAGTTTTCTGAGGACATAAATAATTATAGTATTACAAAGTCACAATGCATCAATACCTATGTTCAGCATTAATTGCCATTATATGCTACAGAATATCTGACTAAAAATACTCACTTGAAGGCTGCATGGTACTTTGGATTACTCCTTTTTCAGAGGCCCAACCTTCCCTTTGCCTCTAAAGGTACTTGTAACGTCTTCCCCTGTGAAGACGTATAGGCCGAGTATTGTTGTGCAGTAGTCTGCCCCCTTACATTCTGCCAGTTCGCTGACATTTAGGATCCGCCTGTGCTTTCCGGTCCCAATGTCGACGTAGATGGTCAGCAGGACGGATTGGGCGTGGTGTAGGAGGATGAAGAAAATGTCTGTGTCTGGAGTCCTCACCACAGCCACCTTGTGCCCCAGTTGAGCGGCATACAACAGGTACAGAACAACCCGGGTGTCAGTCTCTTCCTGGGTTGACTCCAGCTGAGGTATCTCACATCTCACACAGTTGGGGGCATCAAATCCAGGTTTCACCTCCTGTATCATGATCCCACCGGTCCAGTTCACCACATTTGAGCCATGAATGTTTGTCGTTATTTTGTTCCGATTGTCCCACTCAAGATGAAACATAGTTTCCCTCACCAGTAGTAATTTGTGGACCGAGAGAGATGGAAACATTGAGGGCCTTGGTTAGAGCGGTCTCAAGTTCCAAGCCAAAGTCGTAAGTTTCACAGTGACCTAGCCTACTGAGAATAGTAGTCAGTAGTTTACTGCGAGGTGACGTATAGTGGTACAGAGGAGGATATGCTTAGGCAACTTCCACTCTCCCTTTGTCACAGCACGGCAGATGTCCTGAAATAATAAAGAAAGAAATTAGCATTGAAGTGTTCAAGCAACTATAGTGTACACAAAATAAAACATATGCAATATTTAAAGGCAAAACATATATCAAAGTGTAGAGTTGTCATACCTGACTTATAGACAGCACAAGGCGTCTTGTCTTCTCACTCTTCTCCAAGTCAGCATCACCAGAAATCATGAGGGTCAGGAACCTCATGAGATTAGATGGGAGGAGGTCATCCAAGGACATGACCAGATCATCAGCTGTGGAAGGCCAAGGAAGAGAATTTGACTCTCTGTATGTCTTCTTGATTGTACCACGAAGAAGAAGGGCCACATCTTCATACTTGTCCGTGCTCCCCATCTTATATGCATTTCTCACTGCATCTGAGATGGATAAGCTAGCACTGAATATCAAGCTATGGGTGATACAACCCTTCAAATCTGCTGTGACCATAGAAATGCCAATCCCCTCATGCTTCTCAAGTTTTCTCTTCAGTTTCTCACTTCTGTACTCGGGATTGGGGAAGCCATTTCTCTCCAACTCTTGGGTGTAGACAAGACGCAGTGATGCAAGCCGCACAATCTTGTTCTGTCTTATCGCTTGATCTTGAATGACATCAAGTACAGCATTAAATTACATCTGATGTGCAGGAGCCATGGTAGTCTGCTCTGTTTCACTGACAGGGTTGGTAGTAAGGGCTTTACCTTGGGATGTGATATGCTTTGCATATTTCAGGTTGAATGACTTGCGACATGACTGATGGTAATTTGCTTCTCTCGCAAAAAGGTCCTCACCTTGCACCATGCGATGTAGACGGTGAAGTCTAAGTTCAAAGGCTTGAGGTGTAATCTGTTTCCATGTAGGCTCCTTCAATGCTCCGTCCTTAGCCTTATATACTGGGAACTTGATGCATCGTTCGGTCTTTCCCAATACTTTCACTTCCAGCTTTCCACAGAAGATACACTCTGGGGGGAACAGCTGCTTAGCTGAGGATGTCACAGTAGGTCTTTCCTGTAAGCGTCCCTGGTTCTTTGTAAACGTTTGGTAGCAGGCTCGATGATAGCCAGTTGTTTCTAAATTGGCACCTACAAGACTCTCTGGAATGAGATTACAGACATCATCCATGCGAAACGGCGAATCAAGAGCTTCTTGGAGACGTCTATCACGAATGCTGTGTAGCAGAGCCAGCTTGTCAGTAGCAGACCCTTTAATTTTACTAAGTGGTGTGAAATCTGCATGCTCAAAGTCATGTACATGTAAAATACAATTTTCAGGACCATGGTCTTTTGATTTGACACCATCATCTCTCTTGGATTTCTTTGTAGCAGGATTGAACTCTTCAGACTCACTATCATTTTCTTCCTTGTGTTTCTTTGACTTAGACTTTGACTTGGGCATGATTAGCAATGATCACCAACTAGCCAATTAGCTATTATAGTATAACAGTGTTGACTTTCTTTTTCCCTAATGTCTTCAAGGCAGCTTCAAACTTGGTAGAGGAGTTTATTTTTCAGACTCACCATCGATATCTCCCTTCTCTTTTTTGAGGATGATTAGCATGCATCAGTTTTAATTTCCCAGATTATCATCAATCATTTTCCGTTTCTCAGATTGTCATCAACGTTGGCTGTTAGTAGAGAAGGTGGGAAGATGGGCCGGCACTGATACAGTGTGGCACTGGATTTCTCCAAACAGCTTTTTTTGTATTTTGGGCTTGCTAAGTCTGGACTTTCTGATGGCCTTCAGTGTTATTGACCTTCGACCACACTTATTGCTCTAAGTTTCAAATTGATTCAAATCTAAATGAAAAACTTAGCACAATATTTTAAAGTGGGGAATATGTTTATCAGACACCTAAAGCATTACAAATATATAGCAGTTTGAAAAAGAGATTTGTCATTACATAATGTACAGTTAAGACATTATGTAAATGTTCTTTTTTGGAAATCCAGGGTGGCAACCATTATAGCCAGAAAAGACATACATGTGACAATATTTCAGGTGGGGATCATCAACATTTGTTTATTAGACATCTTAAAGACTATAAAAATACAAAAGTTAGAAAACATATATCAATAGGGTCCATAGGGGAGGAGGAGGGTCCATTTTACATTTTTTGGTGTTTATTTGAGTTTTTATGCACTATTCATCATCTAATCATGACAATCCTCATATCTATCAATTCCTCATGCAAAGATGAAGAGAAAATGGAGTGGATTGTGTCTGTAGGATGTATTGTTCAGATTCTATGTAGATTTAAAGTTTTCATTTTTCACAGCCGAAAATCAAGCACGGACACAAAAGATGATACAAAAAATCACATATGGGACAATAATTTGCGTGGGGAACATCAAAATTCCTTTACTAGACACCTTAAGGATTACAAAAAAATATGTAAAAAAAAATATACCTTTCGGGTGCAGGTGAACCCCCCCTTCCTATCCTACTATTTGAGGGGAATGACATTTTTTTTGTTCTTGTCTATGAGCTTAAAGCGATGGTTCACCCAAAAATTAATATTCTGTCATTTACTCGCCCTCATGTTGTTCCAAACCCGTACATTTGTTAATGTTCAGAACAACGGTTTAACCTCAATTTTATGAAGTGGCTTGAGTGTTTTGTTTGCACTGACACAAAAAAAGGTAATTTACCCCTTATTTTATGTTTATTTTTTGCTCAAAGCACGATGACTTTTAATGATTACTTTAATGATGTCTTTACTAGGGAGCAAAATCTTACTGTGGCTTTTTTCTTTTAAACAAATGAAAAGTGTGTGTATACAACATTTTGTGTATATATTAATATGACTAATAATAATAATTATGATTATTATTATTGCTAAATAAAAATATTTAACAAAATAAGAAATATTACTATTACAATAACATTTTCATTATTAAAAATAAAAAATAGAGTATTTAAGAATAAATATAACAATATAATAATAATAAAAATATTTATATTTTACAGAAAACTTATTTTACATAAATAAACTGCTGGGTTACCTGTTAATATGCAGACAGACTATGACTAAAATCATTAGAAAGGTCTAAGGATTTATTGTAAAAAAAAAAAATATATATATATATATATATACAAACCCGATTCCAAAAAAGTTGGGACACTGTACAAATTGTGAATAAAAAAGGAGTGCAATAATTTACAAATCTTATAAACTTATATTTTATTCACAATAGAATATAGATAACATATCAAATGTTGAAAGTAAGACATTTTGAAATGTCATGCCAAATATTGGCTCATTTTGGATTTCATGAGAGCTACACATTCCAAAAAAGTTGGGACAGGTAGCAATAAGAGGCCGGAAAAGTTAAATGTACATATAAGGAACAGCTGGAGGACCAATTTGAAACTTATTAGGTCAATTGGCAACATAATTGGGTATAAAAAGAGCCTCTCAGAGTGGCAGTGTCTCTCAGAAGTCAAGATGGGCAGAGGATCACCAATTCCCCCAATGCTGCGGCGAAAAATAGTGGAGCAATATCAGAAAGGAGTTTCTCAGAGAAAAATTGCAAAGAGTTTGAAGTTATCATCATCTACAGTGCATAATATCATCCAAAGATTCAGAGAATCTGGAACAATCTCTGTGCGTAAGGGTCAAGGCCGGAAAACCATACTGGATGCCCGTGATCTTCGGGCCCTTAGACGGCACTGCATCACATACAGGAATGCTACTGTAATGGAAATCACAACATGGGCTCAGGAATACTTCCAGTATTAATACTTGTCGGTGAACACAATCCACCGTGCCATTCGCCGTAGCCAGCTAAAACTCTATAGGTCAAAAAAGAAGCCATATCTAAACATGATCCAGAAGCGCAGGCGTTTTCTCTGGGCCAAGGCTCATTTAAAATGGACTGTGGCAAAGTGGAAAACTGTTCTGTGGTCAGACGAATCAAAATTTGAAGTTCGTTTTGGAAAACTGGGACACCATGTCATCCGGACTAAAGAGGACAAGGACAACCCAAGTTGTTATCAGCGCTCAGTTCAGAAGCCTGCATCTCTGATGGTATGGGGTTGCATGAGTGCGTGTGGCATGGGCAGCTTACACATCTGGAAAGGCACCATCAATGCTGAAAGGTATATCCAAGTTCTAGAACAACATATGCTCCATCCAGACGTCGTCTCTTTCAGGGAAGACCTTGCATTTTCCAACATGACAATGCCAGACCACATACTGCATCAATTACAACATCATGGCTGCGTAGAAGAAGGATCTGGGTACTGAAATGGCCAGCCTACAGTCCAGATCTTTCACCCATAGAAAACATTTGGCGCATCAAAAAGAGGAAGATGTGACAAAAAAGACCTAAGACAGTTGAGCAACTAGAAGCCTGTATTAGACAAGAATGGGACAACATTCCTATTCCTAAACTTGAGCAACTTGTCTCCTCAGTCCCCAGACGTTTGCAGACTGTTATAAAAAGAAGAGGGGATAAACAGTGGTAAACATGGCCTTGTCCCAACTTTTTTGAGATGTTGATGCCATGAAATTTAAAATCAACTTATTTTTCCCTTAAAATGATACATTTTCTCAGTTTAAACATTTGATATGTCATCTATGTTGTATTCTGAATAAAATATTGAAATTGGAAACTTCCACATCATTGCATTCTGTTTTTATTCACAATTTGTACAGTGTCCCAACTTTTTTGGAATCGGGTTTGTATATATATATAATTATAAAAAATCATGCTGATTTATTATTAATGAGCTGCTTAATATTTTTTTGAAACCTGTGATATTTTTTGATGAATAAAAAGTTTAAAAAGAACAGCATCTTTTGTAACAGTAGCTACAATATTTCTTTTTTTTCTTTTTTTGGAAAAATGTATCTTATTCATCACTAGCCAAGTTTCCATCCACTTTTTCCACTGTTTTGTTATTGACAAAGTGAATATGCGTTAAAAAAAACATTGCACAATTTGCTGTCTCCAGCCTGTTTCCATCCAATTGGCCTTTTACTGATAAAACGGTGCGCGTACTGACGTCATCCCTAAAAAAAAAAAAAAAACCTGCATTGTCGCACAAGTTTTGTTGTATTGCTAAAAAAAAAACATACATACTTTCACTTATATCGCAAATTAGTAGGCTATCGTATCTTTCGTGTCCCAAATATTTGTAAAATGCAGAGAGTAATGAGAAGATTGAAATGTAGGCCTACATATTTTCAGAATAATAGGCCTATTACTAAATGATGAAATATTAATCATAAGATCACAGAGAAGCGGGACAGTTTGTCTGACAGGACTGATGAACTGCCTTTATGACGAAGCCCATGGGTTTGGACACAGAGCGGCTCAACTGTCCTGTATGCAACATTTACCATCCATAAAAAAGATTGGTATAGTAAAATGTTGGTCATTTAGTAACAATCTTTACTGTAAGCCTTGAACATGCAGCCAGTCGCGGTTTGACGCATGTCAGATCATTTAAACCAAACAAAAGATATTCCAAGAGAATCAATTTTATTAGATTGTAAAAAAAAACTAAAATTTACAAAAATAAGGATGAATGATGTTTGAGAGGTAACACGTCTTATTCTTACCAATAGTAATAAAACAATTTAATATACAATTGAATAATATGAATATAATAGATTTAGTGCACCTTTGAACTACAGGGAAACGCTGTATATAATAGGCTTATTCTGTCATGTGACACCACATTTATTTGCATTAAAGCCCTTTTTCTCAACAAAAAGTGTTTCCAAACTAGTTTTCATGACATTTGAATTATCGACATAGCATTTATGCGCTAAAGTTAAACGGAAAAAGATTGTGTCGACATTTGCAAAAAATTATAATTGGCATTTTCTTGACATGAGGATTTTTTTTTTTTTTTTTATATATTAGATAAGATATACTTTAACAACCTTTAAATAACATTCTACTAACATGAATGAAACTTTTTTTATGTCTAATTGATGTCTAATTTTTATGTTCTTGGAATGTTGAATTTTAAATCAAAATTAAGTTGAAAGAACGTTTGAGGAATGTCATACCTTATAAAAAAATGTTCCTCTAATGTCTGGGATGGGATGTGACACTGAAGACTGGAGTAATGGTTGATGAAAATTCAGCTTTTTTTTTTTTTTCAGAAATAAATTGTATTCTGATGAATGTTGATAACCAAACAATTTTTTATGCCCCTATTGACTTTTATGTATTATTTTTTCATACTATAAAACTCAATGGAGACACAAAACTGTTTGATTACCAACATCCTTCAGAATATCTTCTTTTGTGTTCATCAGAAGAAATAAATTCATACAGGTTTGGACCAACATGAGGGTGAATAACTGATGACAGAATTGTATTTTTGGGTGAACTATCCCTTTAACATTTATTTTAATCATAATCATGCAGACCTAGCTTCCAGGTTGTATTGCTGATAACATTATTTAAATGTAACTTTTTATTGCAGGTGCAGTCGGTTGAGTCCCAGCAACACACTTCCAACACTCATTAGAGACTTTATTTCTCTTTCTTGTGAAGTTGTTGTTTGTTATCTTTAGCAAGTTACTGTGATTTTTTTCCCCCTCATTACTAGTTGAGCATAATACACACTTAAAATGAAATTTGGTAAAATAAAGTCTAGACTCTTTGAATGTTATTTATATTAATATAAATGGTTTCTGAGTAACTGTAATTATTTAAACATTTGTCAAAAGTAAATTATTGAATACATTTTTGTTGTTGAGTGTTTTATTTACCATGGAGTTAATAAGACTTTTACATAATACTCAAAGTCGCATGTGGGCCACATAAGGGCCATTAGATTTTAACAAAACTCAGCCATACTAAAATTCCATATAAGGCCCAAATAAGGGCCACATAAAATTGCATTGTTTGGCGGAGTTATGGCACTGCTTTGGCTGAGCTGTGGTAAAGAAGAAGTGGGCCAGATCTGGGCCGGCAAACACAATCTAATCTGGGCCACATCTCAGCTGTTTATCTGGGCCAGATCTATGCCAAAGGAAATTTGCTGACTGGGTAGGGTCTAATTCTTACTATTAACTAACTGTTAACTACAATTTATTGCCTCAATCAACTCCTAATTACTGCTTATTAATAGTTAGTATAGGTAGTTGTTACATTTAGGTATTAGGTAGGATTAAGGGATATAGAATATGGTCATGCAAAATAAGGCATTAATACGTGCTTTACAAGTACAAATAAACAGCCAAATATAAGCAACTAATTTGTAGTGAAAATTGGACCCTAAACTAAAGTGTTACTATATTTTTGGAATCGGGTTTGTACACTGATCAGGCATAACATTATGACCTTCCTGATATTGTGTTGGTCCCCCTTTTGCTGCCAAAACAGCTCTAGGCAAGCCCTTCAGGGGTCTGGGTCCATGCCTAGTGGGTCCCCCTTTTGCTGTTTGATCAGACCACACGGGCCAGCCTTCGCTCCTCACGTGCATCAATGAGCCTTGGCCGCCCATGACCCTCAAACTCGCACAAATCCTTACGCTTGCCCATTTTTCCTGCTTCTAACACATCAACTTTGAGGACAAAATGTGCTTGCACTTGCTGCCTAATATATCCCACCCACTAACAGGTGCTGTGATGAAGAGATAATCAGTGTTATTCACTACACCTGTCAGTGGTCATGTTATGCCTGATCGGTGTATATATATACACTCACCTAAAGGATTATTAGGAACACCTGTTCAATTTCTCATTAATGCAATTATCTAATCAACCAATCACATGGCAGTTGCTTCAATGCATTTAGGGGTGTGGTCCTGGTCAAGACAATCTCCTGAACTCCAAACTGAATGTCAGAATGGGAAAGAAAGGTGATTTAAGCAATTTTGAGCGTGGCATGGTTGTTGGTGCCAGACGGGCTGGTCTGAGTATTTCACAATCTGCTCAGTTACTGGGATTTTCACGCACAACCATTTCTAGAGTTTACAAAGAATGGTGTGAAAAGGGAAAAACATCCAGTATGCGGCAGTCCTGTGGGCGAAAATGCCTTGTTGATGCTAGAGGTCAGAGGAGAATGGGCCGACTGATTCAAGCTGATAGAAGAGCCACTTTGACTGAAATAACCACTCATTACAACCGAGGTATGCAGCAAAGCATTTGTGAAGCCACAACACGCACAACCTTGAGGCGGATGGGCTACAACAGCAGAAGACCCCACCGGGTACCACTCATCTCCACTACAAATAGGAAAAAGAGGCTACAATTTGCACGAGCTCACCAAAATTGGACAGTTGAAGACTGGAAAAATGTTGCCTGGTCTGATGAGTCTCGATTTCTGTTGAGACATTCAGATGGTAGAGTCAGAATTTGGCGTAAACAGAATGAGAACATGGATCCATCATGCCTTGTTACCACTGTGCAGGCTGGTGGTGGTGGTGGTGTAATGGTGTGGGGGATGTTGTTTTCTTGGCACACTTTAGGCCCCTTAGTGCCAATTGGGCATCGTTTAAATGCCACGGCCTACCTGAGCATTGTTTCTGACCATGTCCATCCCTTTATGACCACCATGTACCCATCCTCTGATGGCTACTTCCAGCAGGATAATGCACCATGTCACAAAGCTCGAATCATTTCAAATTGGTTTCTTGAACATGACAATGAGTTCACTGTACTAAAATGGCCCCCACAGTCACCAGATCTCAACCCAATAGAGCATCTTTGGGATGTGGTGGAACGGGAGCTTCGTGCCCTGGATGTGCATCCCACAAATCTCCATCAACTGCAAGATGCTATCCTATCAATATGGGCCAACATTTCTAAAGAACGCTTTCAGCACCTTGTTGAATCAATGCCACTTAGAATTAAGGCAGTTCTGAAGGCGAAAGGGGGTCAAACACAGTATTAGTATGGTGTTCCTAATAATCCTTTAGGTGAGTGTATACAGTGGGGAGAACAAGTATTTGATACACTGCCGATTTTGCAGGTTTGCCCACTTACAAAGCATGTAGAGGTCTGTAATTTTTATCATAGGTAAAAATTCATCTGTGAGAGACGGAATCTAAAACAAAAATCCAGAAAATCACATTGTATGATTTTTAAATAATTAATTTGCATTTTATTACATGACATAAGTATTTGATCACCTACCAACCAGTAAGAATTCCGGCTCTCACAGACCTGTTAGTTTTTCTTTAAGAAGCCCTCCTGTTCTCCACTCATTACCTGTATTAACTGCACCTGTTTGAACTCGTTACCTGTATAAAAGACACCTGTCCACACACTCAATCAAACAGACTCCAACCTCTCCACAATGGCCAAGACCAGAGAGCTGTGTAAGGACATCAGGGATACAATTGTAGACCTGCACAAGGCTGGGATGGGCTACAGGACAATAGACAAGCAGCTTGGTGAGAAGGCAACAACTGTTGGCGCAATTATTAGAAAATAGAAGAAGTTCAAGATGACGGTCAATCTCCCTCGGTCTGGGGCACCATGCAAGATCTCACCTCATGGGGCATCAATGATCATGAGGAAGGTGAGGGATCAGCCCAGAACTACACAGCAGGACCTGGTCAATGACCTGAAGAGAGCTGGGACCACAGTCTCAAAGAAAACCATTAGTAACACAGTCATGGATTAAAATCCTGCAGGTCCCCCTGCTCAAGCCAGCGCATGTCCAGGCCCGTCTGAAGTTTGCCAATGACCATCTGGATGATCCAGAGGAGGAATGGGAGAAGGTCATGTGGTCTGATGAGACAAAAATAGAGCTTTTTGGTCTAAACTCCACTCGCCGTGTTTGGAGGAAGAAGGATGAGTACAACCCCAAGAACACCATCCCAACCGTGAAGCATGGAGGTGGAAACATCATTCTTTGGGGATGCTTTTCTGCAAAGGGGACAGGACGACTACACCGTATTGAGGGGAGGATGGATGGGGCCATGTATCGCGAGATCTTGGCCAACAACCTCCTTCTCTCAGTAAGAGCATTGAAGATGGGTCGTGGCTGGGTCTTCCAGCATGACAACGACCTGAAACACACAGCCAGGGCAACTAAGGAGTGGCTCCGTAAGAAGCATCTCAAGGTCCTGGAGTGGCCTAGGCAGTCTCCAGACCTGAACCCAATAGAAAATCTTTGGAGGGAGCTGAAAGTCCGTATTGCCCAGCGACAGCCCCGAAACCTGAAGGATCTGGAGAAGGTCTGTATGGAGGAGTGGGCCAAAATCCCTGCTGCAGTGTGTGCAAACCTGGTCAAGAACTACAGGAAACGTATGATCTCTGTAATTGCAAACAAAGGTTTCTGTACCAAATATTAAGTTCTGCTTTTCTGATGTATCAAATACTTATGTCATGCAATAAAATGCAAATTAATTACTTAAAAATCATACAATGTGATTTTCTGGATTTTTGTTTTAGATTCCGTTACTCACAGTTGAAGAGTACCTATGATAAAAATTACAGACTTCTACATGCTTTGTAAGTGGGCAAACCTGCAAAATCGGCAGTGTATCAAATACTTGTTCTCCCCACTGTATATATATATATATATATATATATATATATATATATATATATATATACACACACCATAATTCCACATAACAAAGCATGTAAATAATACTAAAGTGCACATAATGCACAGAAGACAATATCATATAGATATTACATCACACATAATTTCTGTGCTTACATCTGTGACATTCTGCTGATGCAGTACACTTTGGTCTTATTTATCACACCTAAGTGCTCTGTCACAAAGAATGATGCTGACTCGCTGGTAAAGTGATCCTTGTGAACATAAGCAGTTTCTCACTGTCAAGGAGTTAAGTGTCATCTGGAATGTCCATTTTAATGTGCTTATTTCTTATTATGTTCTGTGTTTATATTGACAATATGGAACAGTGATGCATTCAAGACGAGGTGCTAAACCATTTATGCAGCTGGCTTCTTTATAAGAAATGGAAAAGGCATACATGCCAATGAGATCCAACAAGAATGAATGAGCAGATCAATAGAAGATGCTGTTTTATTTATTATCATTTATATATTTTCAAATTTGCATTCAGTATATTGCTCGGCCAGCTACAGTAATAAAATTGACAAAAGGATCCTGCTCTGTAAAAAAAAAAATCTAAGGCTTTCATTCATCAAAGGCAATAACATTGAGGGTCTCTATTGAATAATAGCACTAGTCAGCACCAATAACATGCTTGCATAAAGTCAAACCAGCGCATTAGGATAAATTAGCTTGAAGCTGACAAGCTTAAGTCCAGTCTTTTGGATTAAAGTCTGAGACCCTACCTTTGGTGAACCTGATATTTCACAAAGAAACTATTTAAAAGGGCCCTGATATGATCAAACAGTCTTTTCAACATCTGAATAAATTAAGCTGCAGTGCATTATTTATTCAAACTTTAATACAAAAATGTTGCATAAATAGCTTTTGCAAGACTAGAGAATAGAGATGTGCACTGGGTTTCGGCCTTTTTGTGGACAAAACATTACATTCATAAATATCACGGTTAAATGTATGCATATATTGAAGAATAGAGTTTTGTTTTAGCATTTGCTCAGATGGAACAAATAACAGCATATGGCTCATTTGCTATAATCCACTGAAATATGTTCAAAAACCTTGGTTTTGCCTTTGAAACTGGTGGCCAGCACAAAATCACGCTGGTCTGTGGACAGTGCTGTGAATGAGCGTGGCCACTGAACATACACATCCCTGAACTTGATAAAACTCTGGTTCTCCTCATCCCATCTGAAGATCTGGGAGAAAGAATAATCACTGCTCAAAATCAAATAGTGCTGGTCTTTGAACTTGATGGGCTGCAATACCGTGGCACCACGTGAAGGGAAGCCCTGTACTTCTTCAAACTGTTTGCCAGTCCACTTCATGACTTTTGAGTCACCGATGTAGCAGGCGAGGGCAAGGTAGAGAACGTCTTTAATCCTAAAGGCTTTCACGCTTACAATGTCGTCCATATTTGCTATCTCATCATGGAGAACAAACTTCTGGGTGCTCTTGTTCCATTGGTAGATAACAGGAACCTGGGAGCGGCTCACTAGTATAAGAACAAATTTGCCATCTAATTCAAAAAACTCTGCATCAGTATCACGAAACCACTCATGGAGGTACTGATATGGGTAGAAACCAGTTTCGTTCCATTTAAACAGAGTTGTCATTCCAGCTTTGGAACTGTCGACAATAAGGAAGAACCAGTCATCTCCAATCTGGAAGACTTCAATGTCATTTGGCTTGGACACATTGAGCATTTCAACTGCCTGAAACTTGGTGAACTTATTCTGTGCCTGGTCATATTTGTAGACAAGGGAGCCATCGAAGAGCTGGGAGACAATGACAAGTGCCTGCTCGCTGATCAGAACAGACCTGCACCCAACAACAGACCGTCCTGAAATATAATATATAAAAAAAATAATAAAATAAACTTCTATACTCTTTCATACTTATGACATATAACAAATAATTATAGAGCTAACTGTGTCAAACCTGTGATGTCATCAAAAGGCCGGAATTTTGTCTCAATGTGATCCCATTCCATGATTGTGCAGCTGTCTGAATTTGGAACTGCCATAGCAACATATATATCATCTTTGTGAGAGAAGATGTCTGCTGACATGGATTGAGTATTCAATATTTGGTGCTGAACAAATTCTGAAGGGAAAAGAAACAGACATAGTGTAGCACATTCATTCATTGTCATTAAACAAGTATAAACAAATCACATTTTCTTTTAAGTCACCATGAAATCAAAATGGACAATTCTTGTTTTTTAGGGAATACTGCAGCTTGTATTATAAATGATTTATCTATTGCGCATCGTCACTTTTTTAAAGAAATTCATATGCCTTCATAATCTTTAATCAAAATATCTTTCCCTTCCTCTTGCAGTGACATCTCTTCTCTTCTCTGATGAAGTGTTCACTGGCGCGAGGGCAGGACAAGCTGTCACTCACATGAGATCACAGCAATAGCAAACCACAATAGTCTAACAACAAATCAATTTCAATGGACAAAGTCCTGCCCTACATTTTTTTTCTTGTTCGAGAAGCCATTTCATAATAAGGTAGAAAAGACTATCGCAACTTCCTTTTCACAGCATTTATCAAGACGCTCGTTGCCAAAATTCAACAGAAAGATATCTGAGCAACAGAAATTTTGTTACCTGTGGAGACACACTTGCTGTGTTTTTCTGGTACATCCTTTAACAGGACACCCTTCATGCCAGATGGACTGGCACAGTAAACATCTGAGATTGTGGCATTGGATCGCTTCAACCACAACATCAGCCACATGGACTCACAGTCGCACTGAAACATGTTCCCTCGCAGGTCTCTGTTTTTTTAGACATGAAATAATTAAAAGTTATTTGCTTGGAAAATTAACAAAACCATTTACATGATGCGAGTGCAATATCAATGTTTCCCAACTATTTAGCATAGTATATACAGTGCATCCGGAAAGTATTCACAGCACTTCACTTTTTCCACATTTTATGTTACAGCCTTATTCCAAAATGGATTAAATTCATTATATTTTTCCTCAATTCTACAAACAATACCCTATAATGACAACGTGAAAGAATCTGATTTGAAATCTTTGCAAATTTATTAAAAATTAAAAAAATCACATGTACATAAGTATTCACAGCCTTTGCCATGACACTCAAAATTGAGCTCAGGTGCATCCTGTTTCCACTGATCATCCTTGAGATGTTTCTACATCTTGATTGGAGTCCACCTGTGGTAAATTCAGTTGATTGGACATGATTTGGAAAGGCACACACCTGTCTGTATAAGGTCCCACAGCTAACAGTGCATGTCAGAGCACAAACCAAGCCATGAAGTCCAAGGAATTGTCTGCAGACCTCCGAGACAGGATTGTATCGAGGCACAGATCTAGGGAAGGGTACAGAAACATTTCTGCAGCATTGAAGGTCCCAATGAGCAAAGTGGCCTCCATCATCCATAAACGGAAGAAGTTTGGAACCACCAGGACTCTTCCTAGAGCTGGCCGCCCAGCCAAACTGAGCGATCGGGGAGAAGGGCCTAAGTCAGGGAGGTGGCCAAGATCCCGATGGTCACTCTGACAGAGCTCCAGCGTTTCTCTGTGGAAAGAGGAGAACCTTCCAGAAGAACAACCATCGCTGCAGGACTCCACTAATCAGGTCTGTATGGTAGAGTGGCCAGACTGCACATGACAGCCCGCCTGGAGTTTGCCAAAAGGCCCCTGAAGGACTCTCAGACCACGAGCAACAAAATTCTCTGGTCTGATGAAACAAAGATTGAACTCTTTGGCCTGAATGGCAAACGTCATGTCTGGAGGAAACCAGGCACCGCTCATCACATGGCCAATACCATCCCTACAGTGAAGCATGGTGGTGGCAGCATCATGCTGTAGGGATGTTTTTCAGAGGCAGGAACTGGGAGACTAGTCAGGATCGAGGGAAAGATGAATGCAGCAATGTACAGAGACATCCTTGTTCCCCAGTTAAGCGACGTGCATGCACCCGGCCATCCACGTGATGTAAAAGAAAACATGATTTATCAGACCAGGCCACCTTCTTCCATTGCTCCGTGGTCCAGTTCTGATGCTCATGTGCCCACTGTTGGCGCTTTCGGCGGTGGACAGGGGTCAGCATGGGCACCCTGACTGGTCTTCGGCTATGCAGCCCCATACGCAACAAACTGCGATGCACTGTGTATTCTGACACCTTTCTATCAGAACCAGCATTAACTTCTTGAGCAATTTGAGCGACAGTAGCTCGTCTTCGCTCCCCACGTGCATCAATGAGCCTTGGCTGCCATGACCCTGTTGCGGTTCACCACTGTTCCTTCCTTGGACCACTTTTGATAGATACTGACCACTGTAGACCGGGAACACCCCACAAGAGCTGCAGTTTTGGAGATGCTCTGACCCAGTCGTCTAGCCATCACAATTTGGCCCTTGTCAAACTTGCTCAAATCCTTATGCTTGCCCATTTTTCCTGCTTCGAACACATCAGCTTTGAGGACAAAATGTTTACTTGCTGCCTAATATATCCCACCCACTAACAGGTGCTGTGATGAAGAGATAATCAGTGTTATTCACTTCACCTGTCAGTGGTCATGTTATGCCTGATCAGTGCATATATATATATGTTTGACATATATGGTTGGTATAAGTGGTTGCCTTGGTAATATGTTGAATACATGTGCACATTAGCAGATAGTGACTGAAGAACTCACAGTTCAATCAAAGAGCGCAGATCAGAAAAAAGACCTCTGGGCAATGTTTGTATATTGTTGTTTGCTAATGATCTGTAAAAACAGAGAGAAAATGAATCAATACACATGGCCAAAATACTTTATTTATAGTTTATACTTATTTATGTAAGATCAATCAGAATTTAAGCACCAATGTACCTTATAATAATACTCAAGACAACAGCAGTCAGCAGTGTATCATTTACATTTATACATTTAGCAGACGCTTTTATCCAAAGTGACTTACAAAAGAGGAACATACAAGCATTCATCACATAGCCAATCGTTGTAGTACACAATAACAACTAGATTAGGAAAGTGCATTATGTATGTGCATTATGTATCACATTATGTCGTGAAAATAAAATATTAAACAAAAAATATATATGACCTACTCAACTAAATATTTTATATGATGCCTACCATAAAGCTATGTAATCTAAACATGCATTCTGCAGTGATTTAGCCTTTCCTTGCTGCATGTTATACTCACAGATGTGTAACATCCCGAAGTCCTCTGAAGGCATATTTGTTTATCTCTTCAATTTTGTTGCCCTCAATAAATCTGGTTGGAGAAATAAAATGAGACAAAATATACATCGTCAAGAATTTCAGTCAATCACTCTGCAGGAATATTGATTAAATGATCCAGACATCCAACAAATATATGGATGTTAGTTAGCCAGTAATATAAATAAGTGATCATTTTTTATCATAAATTTAATTACAGAAAAGCTGTCAAAATACTTACAAATACTCAAGATGAGGAAGCCCTGAGAATGCATCCTCCTTTATTTCAGACAATGAATTAGAACTAAGGAGACTAAGAGGAAAAAAGTTACCAGAAAATACCATGATGCATAAATTATCACAATTAATACCCGCAGTACAGAAATTACCTAAATTTTCCAATATAACAAAGCATGCCTTGTATTTAACACATAGCGTTTTCTAATGCAGATAAACTGGTAAATTTAATAAAGTGATGCAGCAGACACTTACATTAACTGCAGTGAGGGCATGAGCGAGAACATAGCCTCCTTGATTTCCGGGAAACTGCAATTAACAATACTCCTAAAAAATAATAATATTAAATTAATAAATATCGCAATTTTTCATTTATTGTTTTGTACACTGCGATGCGCGTTCAGTTTCGAAAACACAAATATTTCATAGGCTTGGATGTCGCACTATCTTTATGTTGGATACTGTACAATTATAGCCTAAGGATTTTCGCTCAAAAATTTGTTACGAGAACATAATATTGCACTTACAGAGAGTTGATGTCACTCGGTATAGTCCGCGGGATGAGAGACGAACCGACACAAATGACTGAATCTGTCGTGCAAGTGCATCCTGAAGGACATTTGAATACTCGCTTTGATTGGGACAGTTGAAATGAACAAATGACTAGTAAAGTTACCAAAAGACACTTTCGGATGGAAGAAAATGTATCGTTTGTAAGATCCATGGCTGTGAGCGTAGTCGAAATCCAAACGCTCCCCTGTCCAGCACGGCGCACTGAACTGCAGCACGAACGGCTTACTTCAGAATCAGCAGCTCTGATGCAGTCAGTGCTTTAGACTGTCCCATTGGAGGAGGCCTCACGAGTCCAATAAAACAACTAAAAGTAGCATGTAACCGTCAGATAATACCACTACTGTTAGTTTGTGTTTGTCCTTGCTTTAAGATGATTTTAAGATGAATTTTTGTTATCACACCTCTTCCTGTTTTCCTCCTTGCTACAGGCTATTAACTTATATGTCATATCAGCAAAATTGTGCTTCATCTGCAAGCCTGAAAATGCACATATGATCTCGGCAATGAAAACGTGGGTGAAGTGGAATATGAGGTAATGACGCAGCAATTATTTAAATGAATGGCTTCTGTGTCTTGTGTTAGACTCAAGTATCAGGCTTCACTGACATTGGTCATCACTTTACATTAAGATGAGCTCAGGCTGTATTTGTGTCCTCTATTTCCCTTACAGATTAAACTAGAAGATGCATAACATAAATTACAAAAAATTTTCTGACAACCAGTAATAAACCTCAACATGACAGCAAATAATGGACTCTATGCATACCATTAATCATTTAGAAGCAGATCTGATTTCAGCATCTAAGTGCTTTCTGGCTATATCTGACTAGGGGAGGTGCTTAAATGGATGACAATGAGACTGCTGCAATCTGGCACTTATATGAAGTATACATCAGTGGTTCTCAACTGCTTTACCTGCAGACCTCTCCCAATTCATCAATGTCCAACAAATTACCTTAACAGACTGCACATTCCTAGGTATATTTGCAGACAAATCAATACAGACCACCTCATCAAAAACTCCACTTTGTCAGACTAAAGAAGTTTAGAAACCGGTCAGCACCTTAGTCCGTTTTTAAACTGCCACTGTGGCGATCTTTCGGGCATTGTCTATTAGTATGGCAAAGAAAAGACTTTAGCACATTGTCACTAAAGCTCCAAAGATCATCGGTACAGTCAGATCTTCCCCAGCATATATCTAACACATCAATGCGCATAAAAAGATTACCATGAATCCATCTAACTCAGCACATAACAGAAGCTCTGCTCAGACAGAAGCTGGAGATCTTTAACCACTAAAACATCCATCAATAAAGAACATTTTCTTTCAAACAGCCATCAGAGTGCTCAATAAACCTCCTTAAAAATACATATTCTAATATTTCATAGAATATACACAATGTAACTTTTGTACATTGTGTTGTATTGTACTGAATACTTGCATAAAGGTGTTCTGCCCCACCGCTAGATTATTACCCCCTAAATCCCCAGTATGGGTAGGTTTAGGATTAGGTGTGTGGGTGGAGTTAGTATTATTATGCAGTCAGGTTAGGTAGCGGCCTCAACACTATGCCATTCTATTATAGTTTATTCTAAAATAACAAAAAATAATGCAACTTTAGATAATTCATTTCCCAAACGTTTCCTCGGCTCTTTATGGCACACTCTCTCCAAACACCTCAACAAGAAAATTCCAGAATGGAATCTTCATTGTGGAAGAAAGAGAGGGCAAAGGCGCGTGCCTGATGACGCAGTCACTCTTTTTGCCGAGTATCATGGGAAAATAACATAGCAGGCTAGCACGCGCAGGAAGAGAGGAGAAGAACCGATACCTCCGCGAAGCGAAACTATTTCCGTGCGTTATATTCCCCATTTACCTCCTCGAACAAGTGTAAACCGGCGACCAGAAACCATATTTAACTGTCCAACATATCGCGAAGTGTTTACGGCTGTTGTTGTTTGTTTCATTTGTCGGCTTGTTGGATACTTAGCGCGTGTCGCTGTCGAGCGAGTTCGCGGAAGAGGTGGGTATAGTTAAATTTACCTTACATATACCACTACAGACATCCTCCACTCTTTATTACACAGAAATGTTCGCATTTATACGAAAGGTGTCGTTGTTCTAGCCTAGCAGAAAATAGTGGAAAAGTCTATCAATTGCAGGCGATTTAAATAGTCAGGATTTGAAGCCGGTTAAGTTAAGAGGAGACCGTCTTTTCTGTCCGCTAGCCTTTATCATGTCCCTCACTCTTATACGTATCTGTATATCTACTCTTTGTGTTTACATTAGGTCAGCATCGTTCCTGCTTCAGATATTAAAGCCCATCGAGATTACATTCAGAAGATAAGCAGAAACTTTTCATCAAGCGAGGCTACAGTCGACGGCGGTGTAAATATGAGTTACAAGCCGATCGCCCCCGCACCCACCGGCGCCAACCACACTCCACCAGGTGAGTTTCATTGTGCTCTCTCTTCATTCATGTTTTTTTACATACATTTTTTTCGCATCTGAGATATAATGGTCCTTCACCTTTTCAAATGCACTGTTTTTAATCCTGGGGAAAGGGGTCAAGTGAACCTACTGTAAAAGAGGTCAGAGGCACGGATAAAGGGGGAGGAGTTAAAGGAGCCATAGCCATCTGTCTTGCTAATTACATAAATGTGGAATAGTGTGCTGCTAACCGCACCCTACCGCGTATATGCTTCAAAGCTAACTGTTTTCTTACCCATATGTGAGTGTGCCATGCCATCACATCAGTACATCCAATCTAAGCTGTATCTTTCCTCACTTCCTTCCATACACACACACACACACACTGGGTGGCGAGATATCATTGGTTGAATTTGGCCTTTTGACATTTCCTTGATTTGTGATTGGTCTTCCTATTGCTCTCTGGTTTTAGGATCATGTGGCTCATCTCCATCTCTGGCATCCTCTTCTAACTTTAGACCAGCATTTAGTGACTTTGGGCCACCATCAATGGGCTTTGTACAAGTAAGTTAAGTTTTTGATAACATTAGGCTTTTACTTATTTGCAGTCTTGAAATTATTCCCAATGGATCTTTTCTGTTTTATTTGATATTAATATACATGTACACTACCGGTCAAAAGTTGGGAATAATTAAGATCTTTTAAATGTAACAGGTATTTTATGCTCACCAAAAACTGCATTTACTTGATGCAGTAAAAACAGTAATATTGTGAAATATTACAATTTAAAAGATAATTTCTATTTTAATAGATTTTAATATATTTAAATGTAATTTATTCCTGAATTGTGAACTGCCATTAACCAGTCTTCAGTATAAATGATCATCATAAATGATTATATGTGCTCAATCAATGTTAAACAGTTTGCTGCTTAATTTTTTTGTGGAAACGGTGGTAACTTTTTTTGATCCTTTGATGAATAGAAAGTTTTAGAGAACAGCTTTCATTTAAAAAAAACTTTTGTAACATTATAGATGTTTTTTTTTTGTCACTTTTGATCAATTTAATGCATCCTTGTTGAATAAAAGTATTAATTCCTGTTTTTTAATCTTACCCCGAACTTTGGTAGTGTCATGGTTTCCACAAAAATATTAAGCAGCAAAAATATTGATAATAAAAAAAATGGTGAGCATGAGATACTTACATAGTGTATATGTACCTTTTAGTAAAATAGTAATAGTACAACTATCTTGCAGGGCTCGACGTTAAGCCTTGTCATGTGCTTGTCCTATGAACAAGTAAATTGGTCATTCTCTTGTCAAAGTAAAAAAGTTGTTTGTCCGGGAAAAAATAGGATTTTTTTTGTGTTGTAAATATACACTCACCTAAAGGATTATTAGGAACACCTGTTCAATTTCTCATTAATGCAATTATCTAATCAACCAATCACATGGCAGTTGCTTCAATGCATTTAGGGGTGTGGTCCTGGTCAAGACAATCTCCTGAACTCCAAACTCAATGTCAGAATGGGAAAGAAAGGTGATTTAAGCAATTTTGAGCGTGGCATGGTTGTTGGTGCCAGACGGGCTGGTCTGAGTATTTCACAATCTGCTCAGTTACTGGGATTTTCACGCACAACCATTTCTAGAGTTTACAAAGAATGGTGTGAAAAGGGAAAAACATCCAGTATGCGGCAGTCCTGTGGGCGAAAATGCCTTGTTGATGCTAGAGGTCAGAGGAGAATGGGCCGACTGATTCAAGCTGATAGAAGAGCAACTTTGACTGAAATAACCACTCGTTACAACCGAGGTATGCAGCAAAGCATTTGTGAAGCCACAACACGCACAACCTTGAGGCGGATGGGCTACAACAGCAGAAGACCCCACCGGGTATCACTCATCTCCACTACAAATAGGAAAAAGAGGCTACAATTTGCACGAGCTCACCAAAATTGGACAGTTGAAGACTGGAAAAATGTTGCCTGGTCTGATGAGTCTCGATTTCTGTTGAGACATTCAGATGGTAGAGTCAGAATTTGGCGTAAACAGAATGAGAACATGGATCCATCATGCCTTGTTACCACTGTGCAGGCTGGTGGTGGTGGTGTAATGGTGTGGGGGATGTTTTCTTGGCACACTTTAGGCCCCTTAGTGCCAATTGGGCATCGTTTAAATGCCACGGCCTACCTGAGCATTGTTTTTGACCATGTCCATCCCTTTATGACCACCATGTACCCATCCTCTGATGGCTACTTCCAGCAGGATAATGCACCATGTCACAAAGCTCGAATCATTTCAAATTGGTTTCTTGAACATGTCAATGAGTTCACTGTACTAAAATGGCCCCCACAGTCACCAGATCTCAACCCAATAGAGCATCTTTGGGATGTGGTGGAACGGGAGCTTCGTGCCCTGGATGTGCATCCCACAAATCTCCAACTGCAAGATGCTATCCTATCAATATGGGCCAACATTTCTAAAGAATGCTTTCAGCACCTTGTTGAATCAATGCCACGTAGAATTAAGGCAGTTCTGAAGGCGAAAGGGGGTCAAACACAGTATTAGTATGGTGTTCCTAATAATCCTTTAGGTGAGTGTACTTTATTCCGAAGCAATATTCTCATCATTGTTCTATCAGCTTCGACATATTTAAATCCACATATTTGTGATATTTACCCTGAGGGCATTTTTTTTTTTTTTTTACCTTTTATAAAGGGCATTTTTTTCCTGATCTTAATAAATGTATGCTTCATCTTTCATTTTAAATTCTTAAATTTGATCAATAAATTCAATTAGAATAATAAGACACTATAGGGCTGTTACCAATCTAATTAAATCATTTACACTGAAAAATTGCTGTACAACTGCATTAAATAATGTTATAAGATTGTTTTAAATATTTTAAGAAATGTTGAAAAGAATGATACTTTTAAACATGAAACTAAACCGCCAGTAGGTGGCGGCAAGTGACTGTCTTAATGAGTGAGTCATTGAGTCATTCATTCAAATGATTCGTTCAAACGGCTGATTCATTCAAGAATGAGGCATGCTGCATCCCAATTCACCAACTTATACTACGACCTAAAAGTATGTACTCTTTTTGTGAAGAAACAGTACATACTTTTGAGTGTGTAGCAGAAGAGTATGCAAGCTTTGGGACATACTACTTCGTCATCTTTAACGGACAGCTCTGTCGCTTAGTTACGTGCATCCTGTCACCGTAAACTGCCCTGACAATCATCTTGTCACAGTTAAAATCCTGCACATTCAACTGAATTCAATTTCCTACCGTAACGGAGAGAAATGTAGTAGCATGTTGATCTGCCAGTCATGGGTCTTTTTTCATGCAGAGACTCTCCTCGTGTTTTCGATTTAACATTTAAAAGTTAATGGCCAAACGTATCATTAAAAAAAGTTCACAATGCTGTTGCAGATGAAATATAATGTGGATAATATTAAATAAATATATTTCAAGTTAGATGCTGATAATTATTCACTCAAACCCCTTTATCTAAACCTCTCTACTTAACCATCGGACTCGCACATCTGTCATGTTTGTAGTTTAACACTTTTTATCCATGTTTGTAGTTCTAATCAAATCCTCGTTTAACGTGCAATGGGTTGTGGGCAATATTAGCCATTAGAGTGTGCATCAATCTGCACTTCGAATTCTAACCGGAAATAGTAGACCATCTGGGTATCTTTGGAATACTCTTTTCAACATCCTACGATTTGGGACATACTAATTCTATTTTCGAATACCATTTAGGACGGATAGTATGCGAATTGGGACGCACCGGCAGTTGTTTATGAATGGGTCATTGAATCTTTTACTCAACCGATTCGTTCAAAACGCTGAATCATTCAGTTGTGTTGCTGTGAGATGCGTTATGGTTCTGCTGTGATCTTTGTTTTGAACTATTTTCGCAGCTGAAACAGAACAAAAAGTCAATATTGCGCCTAAAATGTAACTGACTTAATTATAACTACTTGTTTATTGAACTGTTGTATGAAATCAGTCACATTTTCAAGTGTGATGGTATTCAGGAAAACAGCACTCTTGTTAGTGTGATGTTGCTGAACTTTCACTTGCCCCTTCAAAATACCCACTTGTCCCAGACAAGCGTTAATGTTGAGCCCTGTCTTGTTTTCTGTAGCCGGTCAAAGTGTCCCAGGGATCTACGTATAGTGAGCTGCTCTCTGTCATTGAGGAGATGAGTCGTGAAATTCGTCCTACCTACGCTGGCAGCAAAAGTGCCATGGAGAGACTGAAGAGAGGTACTTCTGAATAAAGTGCATGCAGCACATTTGTAACAGTCAGTGACGTTTAGCCCCCTGGAGTAATGTAAGCCTAAGGGCAGTCATGATAGTTCACTCTGTTTTTCAGTTCTTTACATGGGATCTGACTTGCAACGTTTCTTTTGTCAGCAAAAAGATTAATTCAGTGTAAATATGCCACTTATTTGTACTGTAGATAATATATTTCAGATTAATTATTAAAGTTGCATTACATATAAAAGTTGTAATCTAATGTCTGACATCTAATAATTTTGTATATTTAATTTTAAATATTTTTCCTTTCAAGGATAATAAAGTATGCATACAATTTGCTGCCTGGTTCATTAGCAAATGGTCTGCCATGCATCAAAACATTTACCTTTGAAATGGCTGATGTGTGTTTCTATCTTTCTTTAGGTATCATCCACGCACGTGCTCTTGTCAGGGAGTGTCTAGCAGAGACAGAGCGAAGTGCTCGCACATAACACACACACACCCTCCCTCTCCCTCTGGTACTTGTCTCCTCATTGTTCTGTTTCTCACAGATATGCTCCTTCTCTTTTCCAAGCTATTTACAACACCATCTCTTTCTATCGACCTTTGTCCTTCATGCATAGCGATCTTCCAGATGTACACCTCATGTAGTGTTACTGCGATTAGCATAGAAATTTTTTAAACCCAATTTTTGCAATTCTGTATTTAAATAAAAAAACAAATCAAGCCATTTGTCAGATTTTTAATTCCACTGCATGCAAGAAGTGCTTGTGTAAAAATGGGGGTGAAGAATTTTATTTGGCTTCAGTCACGACATAAATGCAGACTAGCTGCAACATGTATTTAAAAAGCATTTTGAAAATCTTTTATTTGTAGTGACATATAGGTTTAACTGTGACAATTCTATTAACTACACAATGTGAACGAGTATACGTTTTCTGTTTCACTGATGATATAAGTATATTCTTTTACATGTACTATCACAGTGTTAATGTGTCTTTCACTTATATATTTCATAGGCCTTCTAATGCCTGTTTCATATTTCTTTCCTCTATCTTTCAAGAAATGTAGTATACATACAAAAACAATGAGGGTAATAGCAAAAAAATTAATAAACATGATAAATACAAAAGAATAACACAAAAATGGGTGTGGGGTATAGTCATAGCAATCCCATTTTATCATCTTTGATTGTCTTTCAGCTCTATGTTAAAGAGCACTGACCATAATGCACAGGGTTGTGAAGTTCTGTGAGAATTTCCATCAGCTATATTCAAAAAGTGATTATACAAGGCTAGTATTTACCCATTCCTGGTTCACAGGAGTTGCAGATCCCATTGGTAACTCAATGAAAATGAGCACTCTTCAACAAATGATGGGTAACCCTCAGAGATAAATGGATGGCCAGGCGATTCAAAGCTATGCACTGGATGCACTCTTCATTTGTATATCAATTTACCAATAGAACATGATGAACAATAATATGGTGATGCTTTGGGGATGATGGGTTAAATAAACTTGTGAGGGATACATTTATCAGAATAGATATGCTCAAATTTAACAGTGCATATCTTCTTACAGATGGAAAGTTAGACGTTCATCTTTGTTTCAGCCCTGAAAAGAGAGGAAAATAGCACTTAACGGAGCAGTTTTTTTTTTTTTGTTGTTTAACAATATTGCTCACCCTAATTTAGGCTGCTTTTAAGATGAAACTAACCGTGGTAGCTGCAGCAGAGGCTTTGTAGCCGAACAGGTTTTTGTAGCGTCCTTTCTCTTCTTTCTGTTTTTCCCGAATGCGTTCCTCCATTGCTCTCAACTCCTTTGCAACTGAAGTTTCAAGTGATGGGTCCAATGCAATCACTTTGGCAAAGTCAGCTCTTGCCTCTGCTTCATTCCATACTGCTGCATGAGCTTTCCCTCGTTTGAAATATGCCTTCACATTATCTGTGAGAAAGACAAGACTGAGTATGGGCATCTGAAAGGCAATAAAACACTATAAAGAGTTCTCGAAGATAATATTACTGCAGCTTTTAATTCCCTCAAAGATTTAGGACCATGTACTTACACTACCCTAAAAGTGAAAAAAAAAAAAAAAAATGCTTCTTTGAGATGCTGTAAATACAGCTAGATAAGTGAACTAAGTAGGTAGTTACATAGAATTACATGCGATTTTTGTACTTGTTTTGATATTTACCTTCGTATTTGTTGATGATAGAAGAGCAGTGGTCCAAAACCTCGTAATACTGGCCGAGTAGATGCTTGCACTGGCAGTAGTTGAGGAGGAGAGGACTGATCATGAGATCTAGATTGATCCATTGCTCATCACCCGGACGCTCCTTTGAACAGGGAATATATGTTAAGTAAAAGTTAAACCTTAAAGGGTTTGTTCACCCAAAAATGACAAATTCTGTCAATAATTACTCATCTTCATGTCGTTCCAAACCCGTAAGACTTTCGTTCATCTTCTGAACACAAATGAAGATCTTTTTGATGAATTCTGAGTGCTCTGTCCCTCCATTGACAGTCCACGCACCTACTTTGATGCTTCAAAAAGTTCATAAAGAGATTGAAAAACTAATCCATATGAATTGAGTAGTTTAGTCCACGTTTTCTGAAGAGACACAATCGCTTTATATGATGAACAGATTGAATTTAGTCTTTTATTCACAAACATTCAGCGAACATAAACAGAAGCTCAGTGCACGAGAACTAACCTTTTGCGGAAGCTCAAACGTGCTGCGTAACAGATGAGAATTAACCTCATTGGTTCTTGCGGAAGCTCAAAGGTGCTGCGGAACACGAGAATGAATCTCATTGGTTCTCACACGTCAAGCGAACATGCTTGAGCTTCCATTTACCACAACTAATGTTTGCATTGAATAAAAGCCTAAATTCAATCTGTTCATCATATAAAGCGATCGAGACTCTTCAGAAAATTGACTAAACCACTCAATTCATATGGATTAGATTTACAATCTCTCTATGAACTTTTTGAAGCATCAAAGTGGTAGTTGCGTAGAATATTAACAGAGGGACAGAAAACTCTGATTTCATCAAAAAGATCTTCATTTGTGCTCCGAAGATGTGTTGTCTTACGGGTTGGGAACGACATGAGGGTGAGTAATTAATGACAGAATTTTCATTTTTGGATGAACTAACCCTTAAAAGAATATAATACAATGTTGGCAAGTGCTGCATGATAATTGTTAAACTCATGGTAATCATGATTATTAAATCTCATTTGAGAAATTTCTTTAGCAAGCGCAAATCAAGAGAACAACTAGAGTTTATTTTATTTTTGTTTCCTGATTTATCGTACACATTAACACTCTTTCTTCATTATAAAAACTGGTAAAATGTTAAGAAGCTTCTCTCAAAAGCTAAAACTGAAATTCCCAATGTTAATTACAATAATTCCAAATTATATTAATGTTTTTCTATTAAAACAACAAAAAAGACTATTGTAAGAGAGGTTGTGCAAGTGCATATATTCCGTTATCACAATCGCAAAAATCATGGGTGAGAAAAATCACTATGGTGGCTTGCTTGGAGATTTAGTCACAAGTGATGCTCGTGAAGGTGTTTTCAGATCTTCAGGGCTTTTTTTGCAGTGCAGAGAATGCATGTTCAATTAAGAAAAACACTGGGAGGAAAAAGTATTCATTTAAGAGAGAAGCTCTAATTGAGGGATTTGAATCTCTTGAAATCTGGCAACGCTATGCATGAAATTTCATGGAGGCTTGTTACCAATGCAAGTTAACTGAAATGTCAAATGACAAAAAGGTTTTCAGGATAAATAAGCAGCGGGCCAATATCACAGATGATTTAGCTTAATCAATTTTGCTTAATTCAAGCTTTTATGGACACATTTCACATACTCTCCTTCTCCAAACATGAACAAACACCATGTATGTGCACATATTTCATAATGTCTTCTTCAAATGAAATGTAGTGTATATGTGCACTGCAAATAAAGCTGATACAGCAGTACTTCTTATACACTGAAGACGCTGTAAGCTGAAAATTCCAAGAACAATGGACAAAAAAATTTAACTACACCTTTATTCTTTCTGTATTAAACTGATGTGTCATTTTTTTTAGAGATTGTAGTACTCATAATCGTAATGAAAATATTATTGGACCTTTTAAATGTTCTACCTCGTTGTTCACATAGACCAATAGCTCTGCAGGTATAATGCGGATTTGTTGATATTTCTAAAAATAATTTATCAAAATGTATTTGATTTGTTCATGATAGTTGTTAGTAGTCTCTAATGAGTTTGTTGTCAAAAGTTTCTATTTTTAAAATACATCAAGGTGCCCCCAACTCTGTTTTTTTTTTTTACTCCGCTCATATTTTAATATTCATTTGTCCGTATATTGAGTGTGTTCAGGGCCGTACGCAGGGTTTTATAAATAGCAAGGTCCTTTTGAAAATTTTGATTTTCCTGATATACACGTGCATTTTAAGGTGTAAAAAAAAAAAAAGGATAACAGTAGCTTTAAAAGCATGTCAGTGGACAGTAGCATATAATTTGTCAAGTACACATTCTTGAACATGAGAATCATGTTAAATGTTGCAATGAATGATCCACACTACAAAATGGAAATGCAGAATATTTATGCTTACTGTTGACAATACGCAATCACATATTCGAAACAGGAATGGCCTTAAATAAGAAATGTTTCAAAGATTATTTTGCATAGATGATACATTTCAATGAAACGCCAATGCAATCCTTCTGTGTCCAGTATGGAAGCGTATGGGTAGCAATATTCAATTTGAAATGTAATATGCAAAATGACAATGGATTTCTGTATTTAGATTTACATTTTCCAATACATATGTGCAATGTTTGGTGCAAAATTAAAATGAAAATTCAGTTATATAATTTACATTTGCCATTCCCTACACCAGTTTTAATATTTAAATTAAATACATTTTAACGATTTATAAGTTGCAAAATTAAAATGAAAATGTATTACCCAAATTGATTAGATATGTTTAACATGTTCAAGCAAAAATGTAAATGTTAATCCTAAATGCATTTAGACTCATGGGTAGGACACTTGGGACTGTATTTTTATCATAATACCATGTGATAATTGTAGCAAAAACGCAGTGTGAATTTCAAAATGCATTCTGAGCCAAAGGTATGGCAAAAGGGTAGCAAAATAGTGTTTATTTTTTCTTAAATGCATTTATGGGTAGCAATATTTAATATAAAAAGTAATATGTAAATGGAAATGTATTTAGATTTACATTTTAAATACAAATGTGCAACATTTGGAGCAAAATGCTAATTCAAAGTCAATTATATAATTTACATTTGCTATTTCCTGTACTAGTTTTAACATATAATTTAAACATATTTTATAAGTTGCAAAATTGAAATGAAAATGTATTACAGAAATGATTAAATATGTTTAACATGTTCAAGCAAAAATTGTAGCAAAATGATTATTTAAATGTTATTTTTCTTAATTGCATTTACACTCACAGTTTAGATACTTGCGATTGCATGTTCATTATACACTCACCTAAAGGATTATTAGGAACACCTGTTCAATTTCTCATTAATGCAATTATCTAATCAACCAATCACATGGCAGTTGCTTCAATGCATTTAGGGGTGTGGTCCTGGTCAAGACAATCTCCTGAACTCCAAACTGAATGTCAGAATGGGAAAGAAAGGTGATTTAAGCAATTTTGAGCGTGGCATGGTTGTTGGTGCCAGACGGGCCGGTCTGAGTATTTCACAATCTGCTCAGTTACTGGGATTTTCACGCACAACCATTTCTAGAGTTTACAAAGAATGGTGTGAAAAGGGAAAAACATCCAGTATGCGGCAGTCCTGTGGGCGAAAATGCCTTGTTGATGCTAGAGGTCAGAGGAGAATGGGCCGACTGATTCAAGCTGATAGAAGAGCAACTTTGACTGAAATAACCACTCGTTACAACCGAGGTATGCAGCAAAGCATTTGTGAAGCCACAACACGCACAACCTTGAGGCGGATGGGCTACAACAGCAGAAGACCCCACCGGGTACCACTCATCTCCACTACAAATAGGAAAAAGAGGCTACAATTTGCACGAGCTCACCAAAATTGGACAGTTGAAGACTGGAAAAATGTTGCCTGGTCTGATGAGTCTCGATTTCTGTTAAGACATTCAGATGGTAGAGTCAGAATTTGGCGTAAACAAAATGAGAACATGGATCCATCATGCCTTGTTACCACTGTGCAGGCTGGTGGTGGTGGTGTAATGGTGTGGGGGATGTTTTCTTGGCACACTTTAGGCCCCTTAGTGCCAATTGGGCACCGTTTAAATGCCACGGCCTACCTGAGCTTTGTTTCTGACCATGTCCATCCCTTTATGACCACCATGTACCCATCCTCTGATGGCTACTTCCAGCAGGATAATGCACCATGTCACAAAGCTCGAATCATTTCAAATTGGTTTCTTGAACATGACAATGAGTTCACTGTACTAAAATGGCCCCCACAGTCACCAGATCTCAACCCAATAGAGCATCTTTGGGATGTGGTGGAACGGGAGCTTCGTGCCCTGGATGTGCATCCCACAAATCTCCATCAACTGCAAGATGCTATCCTATCAATATGGGCCAACATTTCTAAAGAATGCTTTCAGCACCTTGTTGAATCAATGCCACGTAGAATTAAGGCAGTTCTGAAGGCGAAAGGGGGTCAAACACAGTATTAGTATGGTGTTCCTAATAATCCTTTAGGTGAGTGTATGTCCCGCAATGAATGTAGCAAAATTCAATGTGGAATTGAAAATGCAATCTGAGCCGATCAAGTCTCCGCTCCGCCCTGCATCAAGGCGGGGCCAGGTGTTGGAAACATAACGGAGCTATTAGAGCGAGGCATTTACTGGCAGATTAAGTGGAGCAAGAACAGAGAAATGTCAATGTTCCTGAAGATTACGCGCGTCCGTCAGTGATCATAGAGCCAGTACGTTTTTAGAACCATAGATATTTATGGTTAGAACGTGTCGCAGAGAACACGCCTGGCGCTCGTGCACCCTATCATGAGCGCGGTCGTGTGTCTGCTGAAGTGCTGAAACAGGTTAATTTACTCATAAAAATAATCTTAGACAAACTGTCCAAGATTATTGCTTGCTCTATCAGTATCGTTGCATTTTTTTCTCTCTCTCTTTTTACCATTCTGATTGTTGTTTATGCATCAAATATAAAACAATTTGTAGGATGCTGTTATGGGTGTTATTTATAATAATAATAATTTATATTCCCAAAAATAATTCCGATGTAAAAAAAATTTTAATTTGTGAACATTTTATTTAAAACTGCTAATGTTTTTCAATATTATACAAAAGCTATCATGCCACAAATCTCCCATAACAGCACATCCCAAAGGTGCTCCATTGGATTGAGATCTGGTGACTGTGGAGGCCGTTTGAGTATAGTGAACTCATTGTCATGTTTAAGTGACCAGTTTGAGATGATTTGAGGTTTGTGACATGTGTATCTGGCACCAGGATGTTAGCAGCAGATCCTTTTAAGTCCTGTAAATTGTCTCCATGGATTGGACTAATATATCCCACCCACTAACAGGTGCCGTGATGAAGAGATAATCAGTGTTATTCACTTCACCTGTTAGTGGTCATATATACACTGATCAGGCATAACATTATGACCTCTACAAAAATTACAGACCTCTACATGCTTTGTAAGTGGGCAAACCTGCAAAATTGGCAGTGTATCAAGTACTTGTTCTCCCCACTGTATATATATACACCGATCAGGCATAACATGACCACTGACAGGTGAAGTGAATAACACTGATTATCTCTTCATCACAGCACCTGTTAGTGGGTGGGATATATCAGGCAGCAAGTGAACATTTTGTCCTCAAAGTTGATGTGTTAGAAGCAGGAAAAATGGGCAGCCATAAGGATTTGAGCAAGTTTGACAAGGGCCACAAACTTGTGGTCTGATCAAACAGACGAGCTACTGTAGCTCAAACTGCTCAAGAAGTTAATGCTGGTTCTGATAGAAAGGTGTCAGAATACACAGTGCATCGCAGTTTGTTGCGTATGGGGCTGCAGAGCTGCAGACCAGTCAGGGTGCCCGCCCCGGTCCACTGCCAACAGTGGGCATGTGAGCATTAGAACTGGACCACAGAGCAATGGAAGAAGGTGGCCAGGTCTGATGAATCACGTGGATGGCCAGGTGTATCGCTTATCCAGGGAAAACATGGCACTAGGGCAGGGGCACTGCTGCATGTCATCACGCGCCGCAATAATTGTGATTTTTCGATTCCCGGTAAGCTAACAATGGATAAATGTAAAAAAAGAAAAGGTTCTATTTTCTTCAGAAAATTTAATGCTTCATGGACAGATTCATTTGCCTTCACTGCTGACGATGCTGGCTTACCCGTGTGCTTGATATGTGGCGAGAAATACGCAAACAACAAAAAATGTAATGTAGAAAGACATTTCCAGAACAAACACACAGCATTTGCTGAAAAGTACAAAGCTGGAGATGAACGAAAAAGAGCAATTTCGGAACTGCTGCGGAAAGCTGAGCAGAGCAAACACACTTTCAAGAAGTGGATCAAGTCTACAAACTCTACTGCTGCTAGTTTTGTGGCTGCTCAGGAGATAGTCAGGCATGGAAAGCCATTTACAGACGGAGAATATTTCAAAGAATCATTCATTAAAGTATCAGATCATCTATTCTCTGACTTCAAAAACAAACATGAAATTGTTCAGAAAATTAAAGATATTCCTCTCTCTGCAAAAACTGTCAAGGACAGAACCATAAAGATGGCAGCAAACATCACCAGTCAACAAATTAGGGACATTAATTCAGCTCCAGCGCACTCAATCGCCTGTGATGCGTCAAAAGATGTAAACGATATTGAGCAAATTGCATTGTTCTGCAGATATATGAACTCTGCTGGCCCACAGGAAGAAATCATTGAGCTGATACCGTTAAAAGGCCAAACACGGGGCGAGGACATCTGCGAGGCTGTGAATAGCTTAAAAGCAAAAGAAATAAACACTACCCACATGGTATCAGTGGCTACTGGAGCACCGAGTATGACAGGAGGACAAAAGGGGTTCGTGACTTTACTTCAGAAGTTGCTGGAAAAAAAGCTGCTGACGTTTCACTGCATTCTGCATCAAGAAGCACTGTGCGCTCAAACATTTCCCCCGGAATGCACAGAGGTGATGAACCTTGTCATTCAGATAGTGAACAAAATAATAGCAAAAGGGTTAAACCACCGACAGTTCTGTTCATTATTACAAGAAGTCGACAGTGAATATTCGGATCTCCTGCTGCATAACAAAGTCCGGTGGCTGTCCAGGGGAGAAGTGCTGAAGTGGTTTGCTGCGTGTCTGGAACACGTGAAAACTTTCCTGGAAAGCAAAGGACTCACCTATCCCAAACTGGAAAAGCCAGATTGGCTGGAAAAGCTACACTTCATGGTAGATATGACAGCGCACTTCAACATGCTGAATAAAGGTCTTCAGGGAAAAGGAAGCACAGCCCTGCACATGCTGGAGGAGGTTTTGGCGTTTGAGCGCAAACTGACATTGTTTGCCAGAGATGTACAGAGAGGTACGCTTTCTCATTTCCCCTCTTTAAGAGAGTTCAAAGAAGCACACAATCAGATAAATTACGACTATTTACACCGTGCAATAATCGCAATACAAACTGTATTTGGGAAAAGATTCCGTGAGTTCAGAGAGGAAAAAAAACACATGATCCTTTCCTGTCACTCCCCTGAACATTGATCCATCCCTGTTGAACATGGCTGCATTTACAGGCGTAAGTCAACCTGATCTTGAAATTGAACTGGCCGACATAGCTGATAAAGACATATGGGTGTCTAAGTTCAAAAGACTGACAGCTGATCTTGAAGATGTTGCTCGTCAGAAGGCCATTCTTGCTCAGAATCACAAATGGAGCGATATTGAAAACCTCTCAAAACCCGACCAACTTGTGTTTGAAACATGGAATGCCATTCCCGACACTTATATGAACATGAAAAAGTATGCATTTGGAGTCCTGTCGATCTTTGGATCCACATACTTATGTGAGCAGCTTTTTTCCAGCATGAACTACATAAAAAGCAAACATCGCTCGCGCCTCATGGATGACAGCTTGCAGTCCTGTGTGAAGATCAAAGTCACGTCTTACAGCCCTGATATCAAGAAGCTCTGCAGTGATGTTCAGGAACAGAAATCACATTAATCAGGTGAGAAAGCTATAATTTAATACGCTATTATTTTGCTAAATATATATTTGTATCTTGGACCCTGAACTGATGTAGTTGTGTTTTATGTTCAGGCTCAACGGTTGATTGCTGTAGCTACGTGACTGAGGAAAAAAAAAAAGAGGATGACAACTGACAACTTTGGTCATAATTAAACCATAAACTGGCAGAATTTTATGCTTGCTCTTTCTAATATGCTGCTGCTATGTTTTATTTTATTTTTTTTTAAAGTGGGCTGCTCTTTATTTTATTTATTTTCCACAAAAAAGGGAAGGACTCAAACAGCCATGTATTATGCATTTTGTTTGAAAGTAACCCTACACGTGCCAGTGTTTTTTTAATGTTCATAAGAGTTTGATGTTTTCCATTGTCACGAACAGCAATAAAATGTCAATAGTTTTATTTTTGTAGTTCTGTAATTTCATAAATGCAACACACTTTAGTTATTTTATGTATTGCAAACTGGATATAAAACTTTATATGCAGTGTTATTTTAATTTTAGGGATCACATAGGTTTTGTGGCTCCTGTGAATTTTATTCGGTGGTAAAGAGGCCAAAATGGCTCTTTTGATTTTGAAGGTTGCAGACCCCTGCACTAGGGAATGCACTATGGGAAGAAGGCAAGCCGGCGGAGGCAGTGTGATGCTTTGGGCAATGGAAACTTTGGGTCCTGCCATCCATGTGGATGTTACTTTGACATGTACCACCAACCTAAGCATTGTTGCAGACCATGTACACCCTTTCATGGAAACGCTATTCCCTGGTGGCTGTGGCCTCTTTCAGCAGGATAATGCGCCCTGCCACAAAGCAAAAATGGTTCAGGAATGGTTTGAGGAGCACAACGAGTTTGAGGTGTTGACTTGGCCTCCAAATTCTCCAGATCTCAATCCAATCAAACATCTGTGGGATGTGCTGAACAAACAAGTCCGATCCATGGAGGCCCCACCTCGCAACTTACAGGACTTAAAGGATCTGCTGCTAACATATTGGTGCCAGATACCACAGCACACCTTCAGGGGTCTAGTGGAGTCCATGCCTCGACGGGTCAGGGCTGTTTTGGGAACTTTTTATGGCATCTTTTTTTTGGGCAGTTTTAATGCCCTCCTATATATATTTATACAACACTATTAGTATGGTTTTATATGTTAAATTGAGCTTGTAATTAGAAACGACCATATATCTGTGTTAAACAGAAATACATTGTAATAATGTTAATCTCATCCTGGGCACAGTGAAATACCTGCTCTTCCTCTCTCATCTCCATCACCTTCTCTCTTTCTTCTTCTCTCAGTCTCCTTATCTTGACCTGTATATCTTCCCTTCCCAAAGCTGAGCTTTTTTGATTGACACAGTCTTTGCAAACTTATTGTTTCTGTTGGTCGTTTAAAACTTCTATTGTAAAACAGCTGTTTGGTTTAGCTACTTGTATCTCACAGGCTAGACTCGCACTTTATGCCCGTTAACTGAAAGCGTGTTGTGAAGGTGCCGCGCTGGAATTTGCGCTTGGCTCGCAGCTTCTGTGCACATAATGCCCTAAAGCCTACTTCGATTTGAATTTTTTGCGCCTGGGAAGAACGAGCGTTCTGCAGTGCATTAGCGTCGTTACTCTCTATTTGAGCGCACTTGTCGCGCATCTACATTTAAAATAAGCGAGCAAAATCCACGAAATGTGGATAAAGCAGGCCCCTAAAGCAGCTCAGACGAGGTCGGTTATCGTGGCAATATGCAATATCATTGCAGCACCAAAGTAGAGTTAATATTAGGCAATGATTTCACAACCTTTATTAATATGCACTTCGAAAAATTACAGCGGTCCGGACCTCAGGGACCTCAATGGTGGGTACGGCCCTGAGTGTGTTGTAGGTCTGTGTTTAATTGGTTGTTTTCTCCCCTTTTCCCACCCTCTACACTCCCACTTTTACACGCTCATTTCCTTAATCTTTTTCAAATCTGAGGTGTGAACGACCAGTGATAAAAAAGGGGGGGGTTTCATGACACTTTAATGCTTAGCAATTATTAAGTCTAACCTTCATCTGTAAGCTCTTCAGACAGGCTATAGCACTGTAGTACTTCTCAGCAGCTGCTGTAATATCTCCACTCTTGAACAGTGCATTTCCCTCTTCGTGGATATGTGGTATGGCCTCAAGTTTCTCCTCATCTGTCATTGCCCATATTTCCAACTGGAAGGAGCCAGGGGGCAGGACCTTGGGAAGATGATTACACAGAGAATCATGAAACAGCTGATTTAAGTATTTTTTTTGTTGTTAAATTAGTAAAACTGCCTATTATACCTCAGTTTACACCTAATATGAACATGGAACGTACAAGAATTTTAGTTACAAGACTGTTCATGTGGTTGCAAGAGAATGTCTGTCCACCCTCCTGTACAACTGCACCTCCAAAAATGATATCATGCTACGGTTTCTCACCTGTAGCATTTCCAGAGTAAAAACTAGAGGCTGAGGATTGGCCTGCAACTTATCCAGATCGGGGTGACCTATAGAATGATGCGAGTGAACCTGAGCTACTCCACAGCAGTGTCTCTGTCCTTCCAGTGGGTCTTTTCCTTGGCTGATGTTGCGTAGTGACAGAGAAACCATGGGGTAGACAGCTGTGTGCTATTACAGTAGAAACAAAAACAAATCAGTACTGATCTGAATAATCTCAAAAAAGAAATGAGAGTAAGAATAAAACATGTAATCTACATATTACTATAAGGCAGAAAATAATTAACTGACAGACAGGTCACTAACCTTCACGTCACAGGTGAATTCAGCAATTTCACCCTCTCTCATAGAGATAACCACTTGCTCCCACACAGGAAGCTTGAACTTCTTCCCCAGTATGAGCTCCATAGGTTTACTGTGACCTCCCATTGTCCTGGAGTCATCCAACACAGTGCCATCACAAAGGCTAGTACGGTAATGAAACTTGACCTTTTGAGAGAGAAACAATATTCATGTCTTATAAAGCATGTCATTTATTCATCTGATATTTGTTGCATTATGACATTTTGTTTGAATAAATATTTAAGGCCAACAAGCTTTCGGGGCAAAAACATAGACATCTGTGGTGTTTACATTTTTACTTACATTTTTACTTACTATTGCCCACATAAGAAAATTTTTCTTCTTCTATATTTTGTCAAAAGGTTCAATAATTTGTTCCACTTAATTTTTCTGACTAATATTTCATATGTCAGGCTTTACAGGTTTAATATTATTGATATTTCCTATAATGTAGCCAGTAGCTACATGATGTTGCAGTTAAAATGTTGCTGATAAGGGTTACGTAGCTTTCAGATGTCACTCAGAATGGAGGGGAAAAAAATTCTCCCCCCAGTGCCAAAAAGGCAAACAGAAAGACACACATCTTGTCTGAATGTCTGTGAGACCTCCTTCATCAGGTAACTGTTATCCATCCCGATGTTTAGCTAACTGCTAAATCTGAATACCTTGGGTCTCCTTGTAAAAACAGCTTATAAACCAGTTAAAATTCTCAAATTACTTTCGTAATATATACCTAACATTCCCCACTGCACGACTTTTGGGCTATTTTCGGGCGAATTCAAGCCCATATTACACGTAAAAACTGGCGAATCTAACGTTAGCTAGCTCGCTATCTGTATTGTTCGACATGTTAAAGAATAATACATTTGTTCTCCGTCTCGACATTTCGTTACTGTAAAATGTGCCCTGAACGGTACATTACCTTTGTTCCATTAGGAAACGTTGATAGCTCTCCTTTTCCAGGAGAGATTACTTTTTTCTGAATGCCATCCGCTCCGAGCATAATAGCAAGTTCCTCCATTCTTCTTGAAGATGTAGAATAGTGTCGCTCCGTTGAGACTAGGTGGCGCTGCAGCAGCGAAATACATTAAACAGCTACACACCATGGCTTAACAAACCCTTTATTATCTTGTAAACAGATTTAATTGTGATATTAATATATTTTGTACATTTTATGGTTTACATGTTGAAACATTTTATCATTTATTTAGGAGTTGTCCTCATTCAGTTTGTTTTTGGTCAGATTTATGTTCTTTTATTAAGGCTCACATCATGCTCAGCTTTCAACTGTGCTTTAAAAATGTTTTATTAGGGCCCGAGCACCGATGGTGTGAGGACCCTATTGGAATTGCTCAGCCTATTATTATTCTTCTCCCAAATGAATCGCATTTTTGATGGCCTAACATGCTCGAAAACTCATGAAACTTTGCACACGCGTCAAAAGTGGTGAAAATTTACGTCTGATATGGGTTTCAGAATTAGGCGTGGCAAAATGGCTCGATAGCGCCACCTACAACATTTCAACGAAGTGCCCCTCCCGCTACGTTTCACGTATAGGTATGAAATTCGGTACACACATGTAACAGCCCAATACCTACAAAAAAGTGTCCTGGTATGAAACCTGAAAACCAACAGGAAGTGAGATATTTTATATTTTCTTTGCAAAATTGTTGCAAATTTTGCCATTTCCAGACGCTGTACTTTGCCATGAAACAGGAAGTTGTTGTAACTCGGACATACAATTTCCGATCTGCCCCAAACTTCACGTTTGATAAAGTCCTGGCCTGACGACATCTACATGCCAATATTCAGTTACAGTCATAGCGCCACCTGTGGGCAACAGAAAAGACCATGTTTTACACTTTGATGAGTATCCTCATTGGGATTTAACCAGATCAACATCATGTTTGGTCAGTCTAATCTTAAGGCCTTGGTTATGTTAAATTGTGAAGATCTTGAGTTTTCCCTGAAGGGTGTGTCCGTGGCGGCCTGTCAAAGTCTGATGTTCCGCCATGACACAGGAAGCTGTTGTAAGTCAGGCATACAATGTCCGATCTGCCCCAAACTTCACATGTTTGATAAGAGTCCTGGCCTGAAGACATCTACATGGCAATATTCAGTTATAGTCAAAGCGCCACCTGCTGGCAACAGGAAATGGCATGCTTTACACTGTAATTCCCTCCCAGAAACACATTTAAATATGCCATCAAGTCCCAAACATGCTAGAAACACATTAAATCAAGCAAAACTGGGCTAAGTGCTAATGTATGCGATTTACAAAACAGGAAGTTGTTGTAACTCAGGCATACAGTGTCCGATCTGCCCCAAACTTCACATGTTTGATAATAGTCCAGGCCTGAAGACATCTACATGCCAATATTCGGTTATAATCAAAGCACCAACCTGCTGGCAGCATGAAGTGTGGCACATTGAAGTGACTTTGTCATATTTCTCCTATATTAACCCACTTAAATGCATGTCGCTCACTATTCGCTGTTTTCCTGAGGCCACCGGGTGGCGGTGCTCCCGTGTGCGAGGGCCCTTTCATCGCTGCTTGCAGCTTTAATTTTTTTTTTTTTTTTCTCCTCTGACAAATCATATCATAAGGAATACTACTTAATTAATCTGCTACTTCTTTTAGCTAAATTTAGTATTCATAAATGTAAATTTAGAGGAAATAAGCCTTTGTTTATAATTTAATAAATCAGAAGTCCAACAAAACCTAAATACAAAGTTATGTTTAAAAAATAAGAAAGCTGTAAAATGTGTTTCCATTTGTAAACATTTTCATATTTTTATTTAACTTTTAAGTTTGTCACTGTTTTTTGTTTATGTATTTGTCTTATTTTGGTTTATTCAATGTACTGTAGTTGTAATTCTTTAAAACCAATAAAACAATCATGGCTTAAAGCAGGTTATAAAAAATAAGATATTGATTTGATATGCGTGTTTTGTAATTTGAATGCTGAGGGTATTTCTTATCCTTTCTTTGACTATATTTGTACTGAATTGTTTTTCTGGAGCTGATTTTTTTGTAAGTTAAATGTTTTTTATGTAATATATATATATATATATGTTAATGGAAAAGCCTCAGAAAGTAACATTTGTTTTTTTCTTAATTATTATTTTAGGTAAATATCATATTAATAAATGTTGTTGGTCAAAAAGAAATGCTGATGGCCAAACTTTAAGTTTGAGCTTTATCAGTATACTGAAGCATTGTACGGTGTAAGGAGAACCACAGCAAAAAAAAAAAAAAAAAAAAAAAAAAGTTAAGGCTTCAATACAGTTCTTTAATTCTGTGTTTTTATTTAATTATTTTTTAAAAATGTATTATTAATTATTATTAATATTCTTTTTTGCATTATTATTTTGTATCTATGCTTTTGTTGTATTAGTTATGTCACTAAATAAAACATAAAAAAACATATACTTAACATAGATTAGTTTAAAGAATGAAGACATCTATGAAAAGCCAATTCTTTCAGTTTAATGGTTATTTAGTGTTGTAGATATGATATGAACCAGACATTTCGACCAGTTAATGCAATTCTACAATTCCATTTTCAAAGTGTATCAGATATTCTATTGATAAATACTTCAAAAATGAATTGTATATTAAATTTGAGGGTTGCCCAGTCCAATAACACAGCATGCCAGTCGCCCTCCAGCGTTGCCATTCAGCAAGCTTGCCACGTTGCCACCTCTGCCCAAATCATCCTCTCCCTCATGAATGACAACAGACCGGCCAAGTATTGAGAGTCTCCCAAAGAGTGTTGCATTGGAGTCCTGGGATTGACGAATCTTCCCATTAACAGGCACAAAGTTCCCAAAGTCCCCTGGATGTTGTGGATGGTTCACGCTGAGGGGATTGTAATGCCCACCTGTAGATCCGCAGCCCTTGCTTAAGTCTCCGTACTCATGAATGTGCATTGCTCTGGGCTGCTGACTGTAGACAGGGAGACCATACAGCCTGAAAGTCACACTCAGCTTTTCCTTTGGGCCAGACTGTTTGAAAAGAATGTGACCATACACACGAGGCATGCCAGGTGCTAGTCCAGTGTTAGGGAGCATTCTACATACGGCCTGATGGGAATCACTGTACACTGCTGGGGGAGCTGGATTTGAAGCACATGCCAAACCTGAGCGTGACCCACAAACGTGCACATGGCAATTGAGCAAGAATGCTAGAAGTGGTAAAATGTAGAAGGTTTTCATTTTTTATTTTCCCTGTGGCAAAGCAAAACACCTTACTTAGAAAATCATAAAGCCAAGTCAAATGGTACCATAAGTCAATGCATTTAACATCAACACCCCATTACACTCTTTATGTTGAACACGGACTATGTGCTTATCATAGCCATAATTATATTCACAAAATGTTTTATTAAAAACATTAACTTTAAGGCAAGACAGGTAAAAAAAAAAAACTAATAGATATCACCATATTTCCCCAGTTGATTGATTACATTAAGAATTGCAAAATTTTTTTGTTAAATGTTATATTTAAATATGCAAATTAGGCAGTATCTATTTAAATACGCACTAATTTGCATACATTTCCAGAACAGAAATCTGAACACTAGATTAAGCCAGGTTCAAAGTTTTTGTTACATTTTGGATTTCTCTTTTTACAATAAATCTGAAAATAGTGTCAACAGCCAGGAAACCTTCAGAATATTGATATGAATAAAACTGTAAAGTTTGGTGTATGTAAGTTCTGCTGGAGATTCTGACTCAGCAGAAAAACTCATTTTGAGAAAACCCTTTAAAGACGTGCATTGTAATTGAAATCTACATACGCAAACAGGAAACGTGTAATAAAAGCGACACTTAAAAGTGTATTTTGGATGTTTTCTTTCCACTAGTTTGAAACAACACTTTATGAAAAGCCAAATAACCCCAAATCTCAACATTGAACGATGCATTAAAAACAGTGTTTTGCCTGTAGTGCCTCGCCTTAATGCTCTTAATTAAATAAAATGTTCAAATATCCGAAACAATACATCTCGTCGTTGCTAATCGCCTAAAACAAAATCTATATCGTTAGGTTACATTTTATGCTGATGTAGGCTACAGTCACTTCGCATTTTGTTAGATTCTAGCCTACTTACCTCTCGTGTGAAAACGCACTTTTTAAATAACAGATGTTACTCGGTTGGTGTTCCTTCGCGTGAAATAATGTAAGGTTGTTTGTTACACTTGCATAACTCAGGGGCGTAAACATCTCATATTTAGTAAATTATAGACTAATGCTTGCACTCGGTACGGATCAAATTTCATGTCTGCCCACATTGCGGCACAGAAATGTATGAAACATAGGCATATGAAGATCACAAATAATATACGGTATGTTTTACTCTTGTTTGTCCTCCATCATTGTTTTAGTAGTGAAGATGTAGTTTAAAAAAAGATGGTAAACGTGTCTCTGTTTAACTAACCCGTGTAAAAAAAAACTTTTTAAATGGATTTTTTTGTAAAAAAAAGAGACGCTCATATGACGTTTCGTCGTGACGTATGTGGTTCATTTACATAACGTCTTCAGTCATCACTTCAGGATCAGGTAATTCAATATATCGCAATATACGTGCTTCGCAATAAATTGTACGTCTTTGTAGTGATATATCACAGTCTTTTGTAAAATAATCAATTGAAATAAATGTAAAGCAATAAAACCAGAGTGTCACCGTCATACAAACGCATCGCTGAATCCCGCTCTATATATTTCCTGTGCCGCAGCAGTTTGTACCGCGCATGCCTGAAAACTTGTATCCTAAGCTACGTACTGGGAACCTGGTTTCGCCATCACTGCTTAGGGGAAAGTCCCCGGACACTGGGCAGAGATGTCCTGCATACAGCGCAGCACGGTGGTTTGCGCAGCCTATCAAAGCTAAGATGTCTTGAGTGACAGAGCATTGAGCTAGCAATCCCCGTTTGTCAATGAAATAGAAACACAAGTGTAGTACAATCGTACATCTACAGAACGGGGCTCATTCTCAGCACGCGCATTGTTTTTTACAAAATCATCAGACTGTCAATCTCAAATACTTAAAATGTGGGGAATTGATATGATGGATAAACTGAGTTGTTTATATTTTGACAATTTTAAATTATATGAAATTATAATATTTGTCCACTACAGCTGATTTTCAGAGGAATTGTTAGGGTATGCCTGTGTTTATATTGTTATATTATTATTATATTGTGTTTTTATAATGTGTCAGTTTTTCAGAACTCAGAGTATACCAAAAACAAATCTTAAATCTTACTAGTCTCCACAATTTGAATTTCGGGGCATTTTTGTCACTATCAGTTTTCGCCCCTAGCCCCAATTAATTTACGACTCTACTACAACTGATGTTTTTTTGTCATTATATCATCTCATTATCAACAATACTTTGCTACCCCGGGGTTGCCGTAGCATATAACGCTGTGCTCGTATGAATTCATCTCGCTTTAATGAATCGAACCTCTCTGAACTCTAGTCTGGACGCGCCCAGCTGATTCTGCGATCCGCCCACATCTCAGCAACGCCGCCTCTCATTGGCTAAACCGTCTGAAAATGCAAACCGCGGCATTTTATGGGTTGATCCTACGCATGCGCACATCTGATAGTTTTGTTTGAAGGAGTTCTCGTAGCCAGAGAAGACTGGACTGAATTTGTCCGGAAAGAGTAGCTCTCTACAAGGTTGCCAACTAATACATTTTTAAAGGAACCTATGTGTGAAAAGCACCTATTTTTAAGCCGCGGTTCTTCTCGAAAAGGCGCATAGCTGCTTGATGCATTACTATCATCATGTTAGGGCATTATCCAAACGTGGAAAAATCGCAGCTTGTCAACTACGTGGAGGATTATTTGGAATGTGTCGAATCGCTGCCTTTGGATATACAGAGGAATGTTTCATTGTTACGAGAAATCGACACTAAGTATCAAGGTAAGCGAAACGTTTGTGAAAGGTGCCAGTACGATATGATGTATATTTATGCTGATTTACATCGTGTGCACTTCACCCTGTGTATACCGGCTTCGTTTAATTTCTTCACAGCAACATAAAATAGATTTCATTAAACATTTAATCGGTGCTTCCAATGCTGTCCATGCTCGTTGTGTTTAGTTGTATTTTGTTTTTATCATATTCAACTATGTTTGTTCCAGCAACACTATCCTGCCACCAGTGATCAGCCATTTTGACTAGTGCATACTCTGTACTGTTGTTTGGCTGTGCTCCTTCTTAACGCATCGCTTTAGTTGCCATAGTATCGACGTAATGGTGCTTTCAGCGGCGTGTGTTTTGTTCGCATGTAGCCGAAACATCTACGGCTCGATGTCGACGCCTTGTGAAGGCTTCGAGTTTTTACTTTACAGTTTGCAAATGAAGGTTACCGAGCAAAATTATTTATATGCAACGGGAAACGATTCATTCACGTTGCAAAGCACCGTTTAGTTCCTCATATTGTAATAATACCGTGGTGCACGTATGCTCGGGCAGGTAGGCTGGCTGGTTGTATGTTTTGTTCCACAGCGGCAGATGAAGCACTAGAGCAACCCTGGCATGCATTGAAGATACCAACCAATCGACTGTATTATTTTTTAATCCCATTTCCGCCACATAAGGAAAAAATGATTTTGTTAATCATAATTATGACAGAAATATTCGAAATTTGGACGTACTATGACTTAGGAAGTCATAAAAATCTAAGTGATGACAAACTGGCTTGGTTTTCGATATGTTTAATAGTATGTCATAATTATTAGGTTTTTTTTTTCATTTCGTCTTTCTCATAATTTTTTTAAATAATTTGTCACAATTTTGACTTTTTAATCTCATAATTATACTTATGTCATAATTGACTTAATATGTCTTCATTTTGACTTGTCATAATTATGACGTTTTATGTCAGTGGTTCTCAACTGGTTTGAACATGGGACCTAACTCCTATGACACACAAATTACTGTCCCACTTTACTTAACATACACATAAATTGTAAGAATATGACTAATACTGATGAATAAACAGTATAAGGCAAGGCGATTAAATAGCAGTCCAAAACTAGTTGTTTAATACAATAAAGTTAGTAAGTTGAGCCACCACAGTCATTTAAACTTATACAAAATAACACTAAAGTGAAAATAAAGTGGCATTTTGGGATTATGGAAACAAGTTACAATGAAAAACCACAAATAAATACACAATACTAACATGACCTGTTCATGAAACATATTGAAACTGCTCCTGATGAATAGAATGATCATCATGCCTGCATGCAAATCCTTCCCAGTTAACACACAATGTACAAGCTATGGAATTTATTGGTACTTTTTGGTAATTTTATGACTTACTAATTGACAACACAACTACGATGTTGCATGCACGTACCTTCTTTTGAGTTTTATTTATAATGAAGTGATATACAGGAAAGCACCTTTTCTGAGGTGAGAGACTTTTAATTTCATAATAAGTTATGAAAATAATGGCAGAATATTGAAACTGACATATAGCATGACAACATCAAGACAGCGCATTTTTCTCAGGCACTCTTTACTTGAACTGCGTCTGACAGAAGTATCAATCGCTTTCACGCACGTCTTTCAAAATAAAAGTCTTGCATCATTTGAATTGCGTTTGTTGTTGTTTCTTTGACTGCACACTCTGTGACCAACTCAGAAATGGTCTTGCGACCCACGACCCATTAGTTGAAAAACTGTTTTATGTCATATTTGCCAAAGCATGATTTTTTTTTTTTCTTATGTGATGGAAATGGGCTTCAATAGTAGTATAATAAAGTATGGCTTTGTAAAATGTATGCAGTGTGCATAAGCCACCTCACTTAATCTTTCTCTTTTTTTCCCTGTGCCACTCAGAGGTCCTCAAGGAGGTCGATGAGATCTATGAGAAGTACAAAAAGGAGACTGACAGCGGGCAGCGCAAGCGGCTGCAGATTCAGTTGCAGCGGGCGCTCATCAGCAGTCAGGAGCTGGGAGATGAGAAAATCCATGTGGTCACACAGATGATGGAGGTGGTGGAAAACCGCTCGCGTCAGATCGAGGCCCACTCGCCCTGCTTCTTGGAGCCGGGAGACACAGAGCGGCCAGCGGAGAAGGTGAGGCACGACCCCGCAAGCACCTCGGCAAATGTTATGCCTGAGCGCTCTTCGGCGCGGCGACCCAGACGTCAGCGCAACAGTGAGAGCCGTGACACTTGTGCCAATGGTGCCCTGGAGGACCTAGGAGAAGATCCTCCGCAGCAGCCCCGTGAGAAAAAGTCCAAGTCGGCCAAGAAGAAGAAGCGCTCCAAGGCCAAGCAAGAGCGAGAAGCATCGCCGGTGGAGTTCACCATCGATCCCAACGAGCCCACCTACTGCCTCTGTGAACAGGTGTCCTATGGGGAGATGATTGGCTGCGACAATGAGCGGTGTCCTATTGAGTGGTTCCATTTTTCCTGTGTTGGACTCACCTACAAGCCCAAGGGTAAATGGTATTGCCCCAAATGCAGGGGTGACAGTGAAAAGACTATGGAAAAAAGTGCAGATAGGGCCAAGAAGGATAGGCGGTCCAGGTAGTGCCTTACAGAAGATTGTCTAAGTGAAAATATGCCTGTGTGGGGAATGGCGATTTTTGTGTTTAACTTATGTTAAAAGGTTCTCCTCATGCACTTAGCTGAAAAGTTTCCAAGCAGGTGCTGTTGTTGCTTTTACATTAGGTTGGAAAATGACCAACAGATGTAATTAACCATGGAAACACAGATGTTTAAGATACTGCCACTAATGTCCCTAAGACAATGAAGAGTTCTTTTCTAAGCCTTTTTTCCTCTTAATTGTTGATTTCAGAAAGCCTCAAGAGTTTATATATGTTGGAGCTCACCCGGTCCAGGGTAATACTTGTTGTTTAAAAAGAGGAGTGTGATCAATGCACAGGGTTTGATGAACATTGTCAACACCGTTCTTTTGCATTTCTTGTTCTTTTGTTCCACATTTTAGAAAATATATATGAAAACACACCTCTGAAATGTCTTCCAGTGAGAGAACAAATTCATTTTCTTTGTTACTGTTTTTGGAGTGATGTTTTTGTTAAATTCTCTTCTTTTTTAAAAGTTTCATCTATTTAAATAAATCAGTGCTTGTTATGTCTCTAATCTGCTTGTTTTTGTCACACGGACAATATAAAAATTTCAGATGTAGACAATATTGCCTGCATATGAAGAATTCGCTCGATAAGAGAGAAACTACACTATCAGGCAGAAGCTTGGGCACTCTTGAATTTGTTTCTCCTTTAGAAATCTTTTGACATAAAGGCTTTTTCTTAAAAAAATAAATCATGCATATGTATGAATTTCTTTTACGAAACCAAAATTGTAATAAAACTTCTTCACTATATGAAAGCATCACAGCAGCTGGAATCCAGACAGAGTGGCTAATTTGAAGAATAATTTAGCATTTCATTTGTGTTTTTTCTTTATTTTGTTTTACTATTATTCTAAAATGTGGAAAATCGTATGAATAAAGAGTGAGTAGGTGTGTCAAAGTTTTTGACTGGTATATAAGAGCAGTGTTGGGTGTAACTCATTACTAAGTAATTTATTACTGTAATTTAATAACTTTTCCCTTGAAAAATTAAAGTAAGGGAGTACTCTTAATTTTTCTGTAATTTAATTACAGTTAATTAATTGCATTAAACACTGTATAGTATATTTTATATACTTTTCCTCTTTTTGAAAGTCGGGAAAACTATTGTGGAGTTTTTTATTTGCTATTTGAGCAAATGGGAACACAAAAAATATATTTCATGTATTCTCTCATTCAACTATGATTAAAAACCCGGAAATGTGAAAAGGGTCAATAGTGGATTTAACTTCAAAATTTAACGTCTAATGTTAAAATGTGTTATTAATGTAACCATCTCCCTTTAAATACTTTGGTCAGTTGAAGAATAATTTATGCAATTTTATATTATTTATTTGAAAGAATTAAAAGAGCAGTTTTTCCATGTCTATCCTAGGATTTAGAAAATTAGTAATAAGTAATGCAATATTTTTTAGTACAGTAATCTAATTACTCTGTTGAAGATGTAATTAGCTAGTAATGAATTACTTTTTTAGAATTACTTACCTGACACTGCATAAGAGACAATAATATTATGCTTATGCTAATGGTAGAATTTGGTTCTCATTTCTTGTGTTCTTTATCTTTCAATTTAGATGTGAAAGTCCAATTAAATAATTTAAAAAGGAGCTGTTGGTAAAGAAAATATTAATGAAAAGTCCTTGCAACTACTACGTTTTTGCTGTGCTGATGAGGTAAGTTCTTTTTTTTTTTTTTTTTTGGAGGTTTATGATGAGGTGTTGGTAGAAATGTATCTATTTAAATGATTGGGACCTGATTTAGTCTGAACATTTTTTTAAAAAATTGGCTAAACAAAAAAGATAGAAGCAGCAGACAAACCATTCAGAATTTTAATAGAAGCATTTCACACTCTTGTATTATGAACCCCCCCCCCCCCCCCCCTCAAATCATGTAATTTTGTAGTCTTGTCAGCAGATGTCACCATAAAGGCATTATTTGTTCTCAGAACCCGTTTTTGAAGTTTACAACAATAAACATGCTTTTAATTAACAGCTCATTTGACAGTAATGTCTGGAAATAGAAATCACATTTTGTAAGAAGACATTCAAATAGTGGTTTTAAGGTACAACCTACATATATAATTCAACAAAGCATTGTGCTGTTTTGTCACCAGCTCATTCAAGCATTACAAATGGTGATCATTAGTTGTGAATGTATATTTGTTCTGGGTTACACAGTAATCAGGATTACTCTATAAACCAGGATTTTGTTAAGTTAGCGTTTCAAATTATCTATGAATTCAGCTGTCAGTTAATAAGTAATCCTGATTACTAAAGTATCTAACCTTCTAATGTGAAATGCAACACACATAATTTGTTTCAATACTGAAGTTACCTGGGCCTGGGAGTGTGTAAAGAAATGCCTTTTTATCCAAACAATTGCCACCCTGGGTCAGGATTTTAAAAAGATTCAGTCTCGTTCTTTCTAGTGCTACTCAAATAACTAAACAAGAGGAAAAACCCTGGGAACTTGGGAACCGAAAGCTGACACCAATGCTTGGGTGCCCTAGCTCTCGTACAAGATATTTGATCAAGGCCTTAGAGAAAAGAAGCTCACACAAATTCAAACAAGGCCAAATTCTTTTCAGATAACAGTCCACAAACTCACACTGCCTACCAATAAATAAATAAAAATATTAAAATACATAAATAAAATTTAATCAAATAAAAATGTAATAAATAAGATAACAAAACTATGACAATCTCTTTTTGTACAAAAATTAAGAAAATTGATGTTGAAAAAATACAACACTGCCAGAGTTTTTTAGTTTTTCAATTATCGATAAAGTTAAGAATGTAATTATACATTTCAGCTATAAAAAGGAATTCATTAGAAAGATGACTGTTATATGACGGGGTTAATTAATGTGCTAATATCCGAAAAAGTGAGGTATCACCACCAACTTTTTTTGGGAAAAAAATGAAACATGCCTTTATTTTTAATCATAAACATAGACAAATTAAAGTTGGACCAAGAGCATTGTGTAATAGGCTATAGTAAAAAAAAAATTGCCCTTTTTAATCAGCCTATAATTATAATCAGTTGAAATGTAACATTATGCCTGAATTCAGAAAGGCACCAAATACAAGAAACGAGCCGATTAAATGAAGAAAGAAAAGGAAAACAAACACAGCCTATCCTCTCATGGGACTCTTTCAATTCCACACCATCATTTTTCTTTCTTGTAAAGTGTTAAAGTTCATTGAGCTAATCCGTGAGCGCCAGCTCTCGCTCCGCTTTTCCCATGTTCACCTGTTGCGAGGCTCGTGCACTACTCGCGATGTTTTGAAGGCCGCCTGTAGGTGGAGTCAGGAAAACATCTGGTGATCCGCGCGCTCTCTGTCGACACGTCCAATCTAATCCGCCGCACCGGACACCAAGCGCAAGGCGTCAGGGACAAGAGCCCGACGCCTCCGAGACGAGTTAACGGCTGCGAGTGAGACACCAGAAAGCCTACGGTCTATATGAACAGAACGCCCCACATAGTGTATAGACCGACTGGGAGGCAACCTCGGAGTTCACCAAATGAAGACATGAATAAGAAGGGATGAAGTCATCTCCTGCGCTTTATGGCCAGCAAACATCACCGATGAATGCAGTGATCGATCAACCCACCGCTCAAGAGGCCTCGACGGTGGAGAAATCGGTTTCGCTTGCTTTCGGCCGTATGCGCAGAATGTCGCGGGAGAGGTGTGGGAAGAGGCAGGTTGAGATCTATTAGTACAGACAGTCCCATTGATCATTCAGCTCAGCTGCTTTGCCCATCAGTGCAGTGCCTGGTTATTATTGCCCAACGGACCGCTGGCATCGGGCTATGGGCGCACCGTACGGAACGCGTTTGTTTGATGAATAAATGACATTGGCGTCTCTCTCGCGTATCATGCTGGTGGACCCGCCGCCGTCACGCGCAGCGCTTCGGCTCCTGGAAATAAACTGAAATACGGTGCAATGTGTTCGTTTTGGAAATTTAATAAGGTGCGCAATAAAACACCGTGTGAGTGCCGCGGAGCTTCGGACAGGGTCGCAATCCACGCCGTGGCCTGTGTGTGAAACGCGCCGGAGAATGGAGAAGTTCCTGCAGATAGCGCCCCATTCCCTGGCCATAGTGCTGTCACGGGTCAGCACGGAAGAAGCAGCCGCGGTCACGGAGAAGCTTCAGCACCATCACACCGGCTATGAGATATTTGCCGACTTCAAAGCGGAGAACATGCAGCACTTCTGGAATAAGAAAGTCACGGACGCCATATCGGAGACCTTCTTCTTGGGCTGGATAGATGAACATGTTCTGCTCATTCAAGGCAAGGAGGATCATTTGGAGGTCCTGAGGGAAGGATGGACACGGAGGGCCCTCAAACCACCGCGGGGCTTCGAGATCAAGTGCATAGGTAAGCCTGACCAAATGGGACCACACGGGGACCCTTGCTGAACAGCCAATTTGTTTTTTGAGGAATAATCTGGGCGAACGTAGTACCAGTGTTATGTATGGGTGCAGAGGTCTAAGAAATATGCAAACCTTCTCTATATTGAACATGCCAGTAAAAGGTGCACTTGCAGATTCAAATCGCAGTGGGTATCGAGACTCCCCACTATGCAAAACTGTCATGTGAGGGTTATTTATCTGCTTGAATAAATTATCTACATTGTAAACATGCAATTTTAATAAGAATGTAAAAATGCTATGGTAAAAGTTACCTTACCATGATCATATTGTACAGTATATTTTAAAAGACAGTGCATTTGACTGTAAAAAGTGTTTTAGAAGTTTTAAAAAAGTATGAAATACCATATAATTTTGGAAGAAAATTTATATTCAATAAGGCTTATTTTATATTTACATTTTTTATTTATACTTTTATATTGAGATAAATGTTTTAATAAGAAAAAAGTAATAAATACTTTATTGTTGAAGGGGCATTCCCAGAAATCCTTGAGTGAACCAACACATTTTTTAAAATGTTATTAAATGTACATTAGTGAGTTTTGTGTTGCATTTTGTTATTTAGTTATGTTCATATATTATTATTTTAGGGGCCTGCTGGGTTTTTGTGTATTATTGGCTACAGTTGCTGATGAGGCCACTTTTGATTTAACTTTAAATAGCTAATCAACATTATATTATTCAATGACATACAGTTAGGAATTATAAAATATGCAGTAACATGGTGATGCTTGAAATATGTAGCAGTATGTTTTGTGTGGAAAAGTTGACAGCTGCCAGTTGCATACACAGATTTATGTACCCTTTAATCATTGTCATGTCTGGAAAAAACACTCCTTTTTTAAATCTGGCAACCTTGGACAAATGAATTTGACAACTGGAATTTACAGAGGGATTTATTGTAAAACTAGTCTTTATAAAGTCTTTAAATCTGCTTTGAATGAAGTCAACAACCTAATATACATTAAATCTAATAATGCTTTCCCAGTATCATGCAAAAAGACATTTAATGAGGATTTTCTTGTTGCATAAACAACATGAACAAGGCCACTGTTGCTGTTACTTTTAAACCACTCATTCTGAAGGGTTCACCCATTCTTTGCTTTAACACTCCCATAAATCGTGACGTCTGTTTGAAGGAGAAACAGGTTTAAAGTTAAAACATTCCACTGGATTGTCCATCATTCAGAGATGAAATATGAAAAGTTTTGCTTTATCTCTGTGGAATGTTCCTATCCTCCAATAAGTGCCTGAAATTTCCTGGCAAAACAAATTAACTTACTCAAATGTAATTTAGGTTTTATGATGATAAATATATTTTTTATCATCAAATATCAAGATCATGTCTCCTTTCAGGTGTAGCGGTGTGCATGCGTTCACGCCATGTCGCAGTTACCGTAAATTAAGCTCTGTCTACTTTTGATTTGCTCTTGCAGTACTTCGATGTCCTACACAGTTCGGTCTGCACAGCGGCGCTTCAAGTCGAACACACCTTAAATCGGCAGTGGTCAGGTGGTACAGTAGCCACGTGGCACAAGTCGTAGCTCTCAGAAAATTATGAGTTTACAGATTGTAAGTTCTACAAGCACGTGAATGCTTTTTCAGTTCAGAATCATTACGGTAATTACAACATGGAGTGAATGCACCTATATTCCACCTGTAGTTTTCTTGACTCTTTGTACGTCTCCAAGGCTGTGTAAACAAAAGACATTTTCAAGGGTGAGACTGTGAAGAAAGGGAGCTCCAGTCACACATAATGCAAACATAAAACAAACCATATTACTGCACTCGGCTCAAAGGGGAATTCTTCTCATTCCACCACCTGGTACTGAATGATTTGTTTTGGAATGTGGTGATATGTCTCGTATTTGCAGATTTGAGTTTAGGCTTTTTGCCTTGAGTGGGCTGATCTACATTCCAACTGATAAAATGATTGATTCATCATTGTGAATGTTTACAACGGTCTGGACTGTGTATTTAGTTTAAAAGAAGCTTTCACTCTGGTTATTTTTCATTTTTTTTGTCTGATTTTATTATCTGAAAAGTCCTTTAATTCATCCATTTATTTATTAGATTTTTAAAAATCCAGATAAAAAAATTTATTTAAAAATTATTGTGCTGTTATTACACTTTTAAAATGAAAGGTTCTTTATTGAGATTGATGGTTCCAAGAAGAACCTTTCATTCATTGAACCCTTTAAAGTTTATTTACTGTGGAAAAAAGGTTCTTCAGATTATTAAAAACAAATGGTTCTTTTAAGAACTCTTCACTTGAAGGTTCTTTGAAGAACCAAACATAGTTCTTCTATTGCTAGATGATAACTCCTTCTGGAACCTTTATTTTTAAGAGTGTATAGCAAAGAATTTGATCACAGATTGGTTGTTTTTGTGAAGATGTAGCATCTTTTGTAACAATTGATGTAGTAAACAAGGTAAGCAGTTATAGTCATGTGAAAGGATTATTGTTGCTTATCATCCCTCATATTAATATCCATGATTGACAGTCAAATACAAATGATTAAAATGATTCTGTGGTCAAGTAAATACTACAGAAAAAACAAATGTAATTTCTACATGAAATAGTTAGTTCAGGCAAGAATTAAAAAAAGTAAATTCTATATTAGTACTCAATTCAAGCTTGTAGAAATTAAAGCGTAAACATTATAACTTATATAAAATTAGTTATATATATACAGTGGGGAGAACAAGTATTTGATACACTGCCGATTTTGCAGGTTTTCCTACTTACAAAGCATGTAGAGGTTTTATCATAGGTACACTTCAACTGTGAGAGACGGAATCTAAAACAAAAATCCAGAAAATCACATTGTATGATTTTTAAATAATTAATTTGCATTTTATTGCATGACATAAGTATTTGATCACCTACCAACCAGTAAGAATTCTGGCTCTCACAGACCTGTTAGTTTTTCTTTAAGAAGCCCTCCTGTTCTCCACTCATTACCTGTATTAACTGCACCTGTTTGAACTCGTTACCTGTATAAAAGACACCTGTCCACACACTCAATCAAACAGACTCCAACCTCTCCACAATGGCCAAGACCAGAGAGCTGTGTAAGGACATCAGGGATAAAATTGTAGACCTGCACAAGGCTGGGATGGGCTACAGGATAATAGGCAAGCAGCTTGGTGAGAAGGCAACAACTGTTGGCGCAATTATTAGAAAATAGAAGAAGTTCAAGATGACGGTCAATCTCCCTCTGTCTGGGGCACCATGCAAGATCTCACCTCGTGGGGCATCAATGATCATGAGGAAGGTGAGGGATCAGCCCAGAACTACACGGCAGGACCTGGTCAATGACCTGAAAAGAGCTGGGACCACAGTCTCAAAGAAAACCATTAGTAACACACTACGCCGTCATGGATTAAAATCCTGCAGCGCACGCAAGGTCCCCCTGCTCAAGCCAGCGCATGTCCAGGCCCGTCTGAAGTTTGCCAGTGACCATCTGGATGATCCAGAGGAGGAATGGGAGAAGGTCATGTGGTCTGAGGAGACAAAAATAGAGCTTTTTGGTCTAAACTCCACTCGCCGTGTTTGGAGGAAGAAGAAGGATGAGTACAACCCCAAGAACACCATCCCAACCGTGAAGCATGGAGGTGGAAACATCATTCTTTGGGGATGCTTTTCTGCAAAGGGGACAGGACGACTGCACCGTATTGAGGGGAGGATGGATGGGGCCATGTATTGCGAGATCTTGGCCAACAACCTCCTTCCCTCAGTAAGAGCATTGAAGATGGGTCGTGGCTGGGTCTTCCAGCATGACAACGACCTGAAACACACAGCCAGGGCAACTAAGGAGTGGCTCCGTAAGAAGCATCTCAAGGTCCTGGAGTGGCCTAGCCAGTCTCCAGACCTGAACCCAATAGAAAATCTTTGGAGGGAGCTGAAAGTCCGTATTGCCCAGCGACAGCCCCGAAACCTGAAGGATCTGGAGAAGGTCTGTATGGAGGAGTGGGCCAAAATCCCTGCTGCAGTGTGTGCAAACCTGGTCAAGAACTACAGGAAACGTATGATCTCTGTAATTGCAAACAAAGGTTTCTGTACCAAATATTAAGTTCTGCTTTTCTGATGTATCAAATACTTATGTCATGCAATAAAATGCAAATTACTTAAAAATCATACAATGTGATTTTCTGGATTTTTGTTTTAGATTCCGTCACTCACAGTTGAAGAGTACCTATGATAAAAATTACAGACTTCTACATGCTTTGTAAGTGGGCAAACCTGCAAAATCGGCAGTGTATCAAATACTTGTTCTCCCCACTGTATGTGTATATATACACTCACCTAAAGGATTATTAGGAACACCATACTAATACTGTGTTTGACCCCCTTTCGCCTTCAGAACTGCCTTAATTCTACGTGGCATTGATTCAACAAGGTGCTGAAAGCATTCTTTAGAAATGTTGGCCCATATTGATAGGATAGCATCTTGCAGTTGATGGAGATTTGTGGAATGCACATCCAGGGCACGAAGCTCCCGTTCCACCACATCCCAAAGATGCTCTATTGGGTTGAGATCTGGTGACTGTGGGGGCCATTTTAGTACAGTGAACTCATTGTCATGTTCAAGAAACCAATTTGAAATGATTCGAGCTTTGTGACATGGTGCATTATCCTGCTGGAAGTAGCCATCAGAGGATGGGTACATGGTGGTCATAAAGGGATGGACATGGTCAGAAACAATGCTCAGGTAGGCCGTGGCATTTAAACGATGCCCAATTGGCACTAAGGGGCCTAAAGTGTGCCAAGAAAACATCCCCCACACCATTACACCACCACCACCAGCCTGCACAGTGGTAACAAGGCATGATGGATCCATGTTCTCATTCTGTTTACGCCAAATTCTGACTCTACCATCTGAATGTCTCAACAGAAATCGAGACTCATCAGACCAGGCAACATTTTTCCAGTCTTCAACTGTCCAATTTTGGTGAGCTTGTGCAAATTGTAGCCTCTTTTTCCTATTTGTAGTGGAGATGAGTGGTACCCGGTGGGGTCTTCTGCTGTTGTAGCCCATCCGCCTCAAAGTTGTGCGTGTTGTGGCTTCACAAATGCTTTGCTGCATACCTCGGTTGTAACGAGTGGTTATTTCAGTCAAAGTTGCTCTTCTATCAGCTTGAATCAGTCGGCCCATTCTCCTCTGACCTCTAGCATCAACAAGGCATTTTCGCCCACAGGACTGCCGCATACTGGATGTTTTTCCCTTTTCACACCATTCTTTGTAAACTCTAGAAATGGTTGTGCGTGAAAATCCCAGTAACTGAGCAGATTGTGAAATACTCAGACCGGCCCGTCTGGCACCAACAACCATGCCACGCTCAAAATTGCTTAAATCACCTTTCTTTCCCATTCTGACATTCAGTTTGGAGTTCAGGAGATTGTCTTGACCAGGACCACACCCCTAAATGCATTGAAGCAACTGCCATGTGATTGGTTGATTAGATAATTGCATTAATGAGAAATTGAACAGGTGTTCCTAATAATCCTTTAGGTGAGTGTGTGTATATATATATATATATATATATATATATATATATATATATATATATATATAAATAAATAAATAAATAAACTCTTCTGATACTGGTGTTCCCATCATGCACTGGGGCTTGAATAATAAATTTTTTTTTTTTTTTTTTTTTCGCTGTTTTCCAGCTGTATTTACACTGTTTTTTCATTGCTTTTGTTGTTAGGTTTAGTAACTTGCAATTTTGTGACATTTGGAGTGAATTTTCTACTCAAAATGACACATTCACAGTCAAAAACGATCAATCGAATGTTACCGTCACTGTGTATTGTGTACCAATTGTGTTCGGGTGAGTTCACTATTATGCAGATAAGGTGTCTACTACACACTATCTACTGTATTATTTAGTTCGTTTTCTAGTTTCTAAGTAAGGCATACACGTTAAAAGTGTGGGTTAATTCAGTGTTATATTGTTTGAGTAAAAAGTATTGCAAAGGAAACTTCAACTATGTAAATAATTTAACATTTTACTGGCCAAGATAAAATTACTTATTTCTTTGTTAATTTTACTTAACTTATTTAAGTAGAGTTTACTTAATTCCATATGCAAAATTTACTTGAAAAAAAAAAAAAGAATTAAGTAAATTTTATGTATTGTTTTTTTTTTTGACTATTTAGCATTCTTTAACTTTCTTTAATAATTAGTCATTACACTTTTTTGGCTTGTCAGGTGGCATGCAAAAATGCACATAAGGTCTTATGTACCCATATTATAAGCTTGTATATCACGTACACAAATGCGGTTTTAAAATCTGTTTGTATTTGCTCAATTATGGTTCTGGACCAGTAAGTTCTTAGATTAAGAATGTATTTTTTTTTTTTTTTTTTTACACTGCAGCTTTATACAAAACCAACCCCCTTTACAACCCCTATATACTGTCGTCCTTGCTGGCATTAAACATGAAGATTCTGCACCTCAGGAAATGAATTGTTGACAGGGTTATAGATATTCTATTATTGAGTTGTTTTTCTTCCTCCTATGCAGTGAAACAGACCCAAAAAAGTAAAGCCTCAAAAGTTAGAATGTATTTTTTATGTATAACCCAGACATCACCCCTGCTAACAAACACTGCCATCTAGACAGTTATAAAAGTTTCCATTAGTGCTAAAAATGTCTTGACATAGCACAGGTCCCCTCAGGTGTGTGATTATCATAAGCATGACAAACAAGTAGTGTCATGTAGAGTTCATACCTGTTTGCGTAAGTGGTGGGGAGGTTGTTTGTGCTCAGTGATGCATCTGACATTAACTCAACTTAAGGAATCTTTTTTTCAAATCTTTGAACGCTGTCTAGTAAAACTTGATTGCAGACATGAAGTTTGACTCAAGCTTACATCAAAGCTTTTGCCCGGGTATTTTTATATTCAAAGATGGAACATATTTATATGTATTTTGTCAAAATGCTGCATAAGAGAAAGATACAAGCGATATAGTAAAGAAAAAGTTAATAGCAGAAGCGATAATACTGGTTTTTAATGGTGTTGTTCTGCTTTGTCTTAAAAATAGTGATAAACAGACAAATCTATTTTAACTTTGAGAATGTAGCTGTGGAGACATCCATTCTTCCAACATAAAATAAGAACAGTTTCTACAAAGTCTGAAAAACATAACCTGCAATTATTTCTTCTAAATGATTAGAAATTCGAGATGTGTAACACAAAGCCCCATATTTTCTTCTGGATGTCAGGATGAATTGGGTTGAAGATTTATACTCTGGGTAAATTAGGATGGCTACCTCTGATGTCTTTGTATTACTTGGAGGTTGCCCAAAGACCGTGACGTTTTAGATTTCACAAGACACTAACCACTTAGAGCCTTTTTGGTAACCACACTCTTAAGGAGATTCCTCAAGGCGTCTGCAGAATAGCAATCATTTGTTGAAAAGTGAGAACACATCTTTAAACATGTTCAGTTTTTAGCATCTTGACAGTACTCTGTTAATGGAATGTGGATGACTGTCCATTTCCACAGGGCGGAAACATACAAGGACCGCGATACAGTGTCCCTGAAGGTCGTGTATACACATGGATTGTGGTGGCAGGTCTGCTTTGGGTGCAGATGGGAAGGAAGGCTGGGGGACAGGAAAGGGAACTCTGTGGCGAGCCCTAGAAGCCTTGTCTTCAATAGGAGGAAAGGGAGGAGTGCAGAAGAGAATGAAGGGAAATAGCCAATGGATCAGCAAATCGGCATCATGTAGGGATTTGTGGACAGCCTGGCTCAGTCAGTTGTAGACAACTTTTCAGACAAAAGTTTTTTTTTTTTTTTTTTAGACAGTTAGTCCAAGAACGTCATGGTTGCATTCTTGTTGTACCTGTTTCATATATCATGAGGAATAAAATTTTACTTTATTTTTTGAGTTAAAGAAGTTCATTGCAATGAAAACAAAATGTGCTTTGCATACTTATTTACTTACGTTTGCATAGCCACTAAAAACGTACAATATTGATGTGTTGACAGCATCTAAAATGGAAGTCATTTACGTATAAATAACCTTATAGATATAGAAATGTTTACAAATCCTTATTTAATCTATGAATATTTAATTAATGGAATTAATCGGTTGATTCTATTGGATTTATGATCAATGTAATTACAAATCTTTAGAATCCATATGATAATGCTGTGTGAGGAACAGATCCATTTTAAGTCTTTGTTTAATGATCTTCATTTCCATCCTCAGTAGCGACTGCAACTGTTAAATCCCATACCTATTAAAAATAAAAATTAAAAATTCACCACCTCAAGAAGCATTATGACAAAGGTTTACATTAGTGATATCAAAAATGGCCTTTTCACATTTTTGAAATAATTTTTTGAGATTACACTTGTCTGTCCGTTACATTTCTTTATACTGTTTCACCTGTTTTGGTTTTTATGTTGTCGAAAAGTAATGTTTAGGTTTACGGGGTAGGATTAAGGGGATTTAAAAATAAAATCTATCTATGGAACTATATAAATATATTTATGATATAAAGGATTCATAAATATTTTACATTTATCTAAAAACTGCTTACATTTCCATATTGTACGTTTCAGCATCATGTAAAAATGATGTGTAAAATGTACAAAAAAAGTTATTGTTACCTACAAATACCTGTCTAAACAGTGAGCCCAAGCTGTAGGTGTAAGCAGGATAAATGGCAATGGGAGTTAAACGCAGTTAAATGTTCCTGGCGGTGTGTAGTAGAGGTCTTCTCGGGTCCTAAAATCTGTACCCGACCTGAATTGACCGAATAACTTCTAACCCGAATCCGACGTGCATAAATAATTTTTTTTTTAAGAAAAACCCAACCCGAGACAGATCCGATAAAATTAGACCCGAGTCCGACCCAACAGCATTTATTTTCGAACCCAACTGGACCCGAAGGTAAACGGAATTGACGTGTGCACAGCCTGCAGCCCCGCAGTCAGGAAACAATCCCGGTGTCCAGCTGACTGATTTGGCCACTGCTCCATATTTATTTACTTATTACTTTATATTATTGCCTGCACTGTAAACCCTAATGCTCAAAATAATTAATTGGTTTGAGTAGAACCGACTCAAATTAAATAATCTAGGTAAATCAGATTAAAGGGATAGTTCACCCAAAAATGAAAATTACTCCATGATTTACTGTCACCAATCTACTGGAGGCAAGTTGCAGTTGAACCCATGTGCAGTTTATTTACAAGTGAACAAAACAAACAAGGGCTTGACTTGAACAGACTTGAAGCATGAACTCACCAACAGTAGTGACAGGAAACAATACTAGACCAAGATGCATTGCAAACATGAGGTCTTAAATACACAAGGACTAATGACTAAACAAGACACACCTGTGAACAATCAAGACAAAGAAACAATAGGTGTGTTCAACATCGGCTGCGGCTGGATGCAACCGATCGGCAAGAGTAGCCGCGTGCAGGCGGGGAGGAGCTGCAAACGGAGACGTGAAGTCGGACACTTTCTGCTTCCCATAGTGACGCTCGCGCTGTGTTTGCATACTTTATCACAGCTGGAGTGAAATAAATGCAATATTTGTCAAATACACAGATGTTTCAGATACATTTTTATTCAATACTTTAATGTACTGCTTAATACAGCGTCTGTTTGTACAAGAATAAAGTTTAACATATAAGCCTACACTATCAATGAAGTGGGGTCTACATTTTTTATCAGTTTTATTTTGATAAACATGACAATATAACATCGCGACTACATGGAAAGAGGTTTTACAATTATAAAAAACTGATTTGTGAGCATTAGTAGAACTGAAGGTTTTAGAATAAACACGAAACACACGTGATCGCTGTCATGCGGTGAATCCGCCCAAACGTGGAACAGCTGTGTCGTCATCAGCGCTTGTGCAGCCGCTCTGGAGAAGCTGCGCAAAATGCACCAGCCGGCTACTCTCGAATCGCTCTCGCGGCACTTTGTTGACATACATCACAGTCACGTGGCGTCGGCGCTGCCTCAAGTCGGACAAAATTTCTAACCGGCATGCACTACTTCAAGTCAGCCGCCGATCGGTCTGCGCATCGCTGTATGAAGTCGAACAAGCCTAATGACAGAACTGAACTGAGAACCCACACTAAATCAACCAATGACAACATGACACAAGAGACTAGGGAAGCACATGACATGATCACATGAGGGCACAATGGAATCACATGACAACAGGAAACATGACATTGAACATAACAAAATAAGAACATAAAACATGAACATGAAACAAAACCAAAACACTAGACATTACATTTACTCACCCTCAAGCCATCCTAGCTGTATATGACATTCTTCTTTCAGATGAATACAATCAGAGTTATATTAATAAATGTCCTGGCTCTTCCGAGCATTAGAATGGCAGCCCAAAAAAGTGCATCCATCCATTATAAAAGTAATCCATACGGCTCCGGAGGGTTAATAAAGGCCTTCTGAAGTGAATCGATGGGTTTGTGTAAGAAAAATATCCATATTTAAAACTACATAAAGTAAAATATCTAGCTTCCGGCAGACCGCCTTCCGTATTCAACTTACGAAGTAAGTATAATGCCTCTCGCAAAGTTGAATACAGAAGGCGCCGTATTGATTACTTTTATAATGGATGGATGCCGAATGGATTACTTTTATAATGGATGGATGCATTTTTTTGAGCTTCAAATTTTGGGCTGCCATTCACTGCCATTATAAAGCTTGGAAGAGCCAGGATATTTTTTAATATAACTCCGATTGTATTCGTCTGAAAGAAGAATGTCATATACACCTAGGATGGCTTGAGGGCGAGTAAATGATGGGGTAATTTTCATTTTTGGGTGAACTATCCCTTTAACTTTTAATAGTATTTAAAACTTTCTTTTTCTTTTGAGTTCACAAAACTGACAAATTTTAAGTAATCTGAATTGTTTCATTGTTTTGAGTTGTATAAACTTCTTTTAATTTAGACAAACTTAAATTTAACTGAAACTGGGCTGAGGTTTCTATTTCCCAGCATGCTTTGCCATGACACTCAAAAGGGAGAGTAAATGCTTAGCTAAATTAAGTTGCGATTATATGATAATATTAAGTTAAATGTATGAATTAGTTTATTGAAATATTTATGTTAAGAGCAATTAAAATGTATGAGTAAAAAATATCTGCAAGTACTTAAACTTTAAATTTCCTAACTTAAAAAATTTGATGGAACTGATTGCCTCAAATTGTTTGAGTTTTGCCAACTTATTCAGGTTAAGTGTGCCAGATGGATACAAGTTATTTCTGAGATTGGCTTTAATTAAATTGATAGCCTAATAAACCATGGATTCGCTAGTGTTGTCTGCAACGCTATTTACCTCCAGCGAAGGGCTTCTGCACACAAAAAAGAAAAACCCTGCATGAACACGCAGCGTAATAAAGCGAGTGGCTTTTCCTGATGGATCTCATAGCTATAAGATGGATTTCTTTAAGCAAGGTTACAAACGTTTGTTCCTTTTCTACGTGTGTTTCTCAAAAATGCACTTAACACAAACGCGCATGTACGCGCCGAAGTGCTAAAATGCAATGATCACTCATCATTGTAACTTCATTACATCCTATAACTTTTGGCGTAGTGTTATTTACCTGACCAAAAAATGATTAAAGTTTATTTTAATCCATGCTGATGTGCTCGTTGAAACGATAGGCAAAAATGTGGATTAAGAGAGAACTTGTGAGATAAAGTGAGATGACATAGTCCTAGAATTGTTTTAAATAATACAATTTTGTTAAATGCCCGACATAGGACTTCTCGGGTCCATTTGGAAAAAGCACATTTATTTTAAATTACCTGAAACCCGAGGCTTCTAATACCGAACCCGACCCGTGTCCGAGGCACTTGTCGAAGTTTTGGACCCGAACACGCTCGGGTCTCAGGTCAGGTCTCGGGTTTTCAGATTCAAGTCGGCCTGTAGACCTCTAGTGTGTAGCACCTGCCGCTCTGCACATCCTACAGAAGGATCCCGACATTAGAAAGAGCAGAAAAAGTTTCTTTTACAATGTCTGTGATCATTGTACTCCAATCTTAACTGTTTGTTTGGTGCTTTTCAGAGAATCAGTTAAAATTTAATGAGTAATGTCTCAAATAAGTACTGTATCTCATGTCCAGAGGCCGTTTAAAGGCACAGCAGCAAAGAAAACAACCTTGTTTAATAAAAGAAACTAAAATATGATCATGTTAATGTAATAAAATACCAGGGGGAAAAAAGATACATTTTGTGTCATTGAGCTTCTCTGTGCCTCCACTTGCTCCTTGTTCCCCAGTTCCCGAGGGGTAAAAGTTTGTTAGATGTGTCATCAGGTGTGTTGATAACACCTGATCATTCAAAGAGAGTAAATCATTTTGTGCACGTGTGTGGGAGAGGTCAGCAGTAAGTCATATTGAGTTGTGCTCTCTCTGTGGTGTTACTGCATATTTGGCTGATGTGGTGTTTGGGACAGTGATGCCTGTGCAGGTTCACTTTCAACACCTCATTTTAAATCTACCACTCCTGCCTTCAGGAGTGAAGTAAATTTAGTGTAGATTCAGTTCTGTTGTAAAGATCATCAATTATTAAATTAGTTCATTTCAACTATAAAGCAGATGACAATTCTGTTATTAATTACTCACGTCATGTCATTCCAACCCCATACGACTTACTTTCATCTTTGGAACACAAATGAAGATCTTTTTGATGAAATCTGAGAGCTTTCTGTCCCTCTGTTAATATTCTACGCAACTACCAATTTGACGCTTCAAAAAGTTCATAAAGAGATTGTAAATCTAATCCATATGAATTGAGCGGTTTAGTCCAAGTTTTCTGAAGAGTCTCGATCGCTTTATATGATGAACAGATTGAATTTAGGCTTTTATTCACATATTAACATTCATCAACTCACACATCAGTTGTGGTAAACGGAAGCTCAAGCATGTTAGCTTGACGTGCGAGAACCAATGAGGTTCATTCTTGTGTGTTACGCAGCACGTTTGAGCTTCTGCAAGAACCAATGAGATTTGTTCTCTCTAGTCAAGCAGGTTCGGTTGAGCTTCTGTGTATGTTCGCTGAACAATGTCTAAATGTGAAGAAAAGCCTAAATTCGATCTGTTCATCCTATAAAGTGATCTATAGGCTCTTCAGAAAATTTGGATTAAACCGCTCAATTTATGGATTAGTTTTACAATCTCTTTATAATAACTTTTTGAAGCGTCAAAGTTGTAGTTGCGTCGACTGTCAATGGAGGAACAGAAAACAGAAAAAGATTTAATCAAAAAGATTTTAATTTGTGTTCTGAAGATGAAGATGAAGTCTTACGGGTTTGGAACGGCATGAAGACGTGTAATTAATGAAAGAATTTTCATTGTTGGGTGAACCAACCCTTTAATATACAGGGTTTTTCCTGCATTTTTTGGCAGCCGCGAAACCAAATTTTTGTCCCACCAAAGACTTATTTGATCAGTGCTTGTGATAGGGCGCATGTCCACTGAGAGAGAGAACAAGCAGAGAACCCTCTGCACTCTCTCTGTCTTCAAACTAAGCACTGTCTTTGCTATCTCTCTTCCTCGCACATATTAATCTAAATCAACTGTCACCATGGTAAAGGTTGGAAGTCGGAACCGAATCCATGTTCCACGTGGCGCATTCGGAAATTTTTCCTGAACTACCGCTGGCTGTGAATTGCGCTCAAAAAACGTTTCCTCTTCTCTGACATGCGTTCCACATGTGCAGCTGACATAAACCAGACTTTCAATAAACGAAAAAAAAAAAATCCTATCCAGTGATGAAGAGTTTTCTGTGTTCACACCATAGACTGTAAAAAAATATGACGTCACCCATAGGTTTCTGAAGCCTAAAGTGCGACCGTTGCCGTCTTGGCAGTGCGTTACTGGGTGTCACTCCCAGATAACTGAAAATGGGCAAAGAGTAGCTAACAGGTGGAGTGGGTGGAGCTAACAGACAGCAGACAAACAGCTAGTAGTGACAGCAGCGGCAATCCACCTGTCACTCAAGTGACCACGCCCTTAATTATGGAAAACGTCTCGGTTACGTATGTAACCCTCGTTCCCTGAAGGAGGGAACTGAGACGTACGTCGGAACTGACCGACGAATTGGGATCTGTTTTCAGAGACCAATCTACTTCGAGTGATTAAAAACGAGCCAATGGACATTGGCATGCGGTTCACGCATTCCACGCACCGCCCCGCAGCGCGGGAATAAATACGGAAGTGGAATACCGCATCATTGCTTTTCAACTGAGGAGCTGAGACGAGTGACTCGGCCTTCAGCTGAAGCACAGCACCTGGCGACGGGACGTACGTCTCCGTTCCCTCCTTCAGGGAACGAGGGTTACATACGTAACCGAGACGTTCCCTTTCAGTCGGTCACGTTCGACGTACGTCAGAACTGACAGACGAATTGGGATCCCTACCAACACGCCAGGGATGCTGGCCCTTCCAGCGCCCTGCCTGAGCTCACTGGACCACACCTATGTTGGAGTGGGAGTCAGGGCTCCCGGCAGGGAAGGTCAGTCACTGCTGTTCCTGCAAGACCCACTCAGTATGACTATTGGATAACGCTGGGAAAGCGTGCCCGTCTCGTGGAGATGGTATGCTGCGGAGCCACGTCCTTCAATGGAAGGAGAGGTGGCGGAATACACATAAGGACTAACCTATCAGGGTAGTACTACATATGGCAGTCTCTGGGGTGGATCCAACCTGATCCCAGGGGGGAAAGAACACCACCAGAGACGACAGAGCGGGCTCTGTCAAGGGAAAGACACGGGGCTAGCCAAGTAGGGTAGCTGGTACCGTGGAGAATACACATATGGGGTTGCCGTTAGGGAACCGCTACATATGGACCCCAGCCTACACACACGTTCCACAAGCATACGGGTGCAGGCACTGAAGGGGTGACGGAGGAGCTCGACAGGGTTAGCCGTTTCCGGGGAACACAACTGGAGATAATAGACGCACGTATCCGGCCCAGGGGGCGGGAGTGGCGTTGCAAGCCGACACTAGAATGGGCACTTAGCGCTACTGGCCACTGGGGGCGAGGATGCGGGAAGATACCGGCTCTACACGGAGGCTATAGAATCTAGCGAACGTGTTAGGTGTCGCCCAGCCCGCAGCTCTACATATATCTGTCAGCGAGGCGCCTTGTGCCATCGGCCAGGAGGAAGCTACACTCCTTGTGGAGTGCGCTTGCACCCCGAACGGGCAAGGCACGTCTTGGGACTGGTAAGGGGCGGAGGGCGCGGATGGGACAGAGCAAAGCTAGGGCTGGGTCTGCCTCCTCCAAAGGCAGCGCTTGCAGGTTCACCACCTGATCCCGGAAGGGAGTGGTAGGAACCTTGGGCACATATCCAGGCCGGGGTCTCAGGACAACGTGAGAGTTGGCCGGCCCGAATTCTAGGCACGATTCGTTGACCGAAAGTGCATGCAGGTCCCCTACCCTCTTGATTGAGGCCAATGCAGTCAGGAGCACTGTCTTCATGGACAGGATGTTTAACTCTGCAGACTGTAAAGGCTCAAAGGGAGGACCCTGAAGTGCTCTGAGCACCAGGGCTAGGTCCCAAGAGGGTACCGAGGTTGAACGAGGAGGATTCAGTCTCCTCGCACCTCTGAGGAACCTGACGATTAAGTCGTGCTTCCCTAAGGACTTACCTTCCACTGCATCGTGATACACCGGTATTGCGGCGACGTACACTTTGAGGGTGGAGGGAGACAGCCTTCGCTCCAGCCCATCGTGCAGGAAAGAAAGCACGACATTAATCGAACACTTTCGGGGGTCTTCCCAGCGGGAAGAACACCACTCAATGAACAGGTTCCACTTCAGCGTGTAGAGGCGCCTCGTAGAGGGGGCTCTAGCAGAAGTGATGGTGTCTACCACTGCTTGTGGCAGGCCACCTAGAACCTCCGCGTCCCGTCCAGGGACCAGACATGGAGTTTCCAGAGGTCTGGACGCGGGTGCCATAGAGTGCCCCGCCCCTGAGAAAGCAGGTCCTTCCTCAGGGGGATCGGCCAGGGAGGGGCTGTCGCGAGGAGTGTGAGTTCGGAGAACCAGGTCCGGTTGGGCCAGTAGGGCGCAACTAACAAGACCTGCTCCTCGTCCTCCCTGACCTTGCACAGTGTCTGTGCGAGAAGGCTCACTGGGGGAAACGCATATTTGCGTAGGTCCTGGGGCCAGCTGTGCGCCAGTGCATCCGTGCCAAGGGTGCCCCCGGTCAGGGAATAGTACAACTGGCAATGGGTCGAGTCCGGAGAGGTCTACCTGCGCGGCTCCGAAGAGGTCCCATATCAGCTGGACGCTCCGGGGGTGGAGTTGCCACTCTCCCGGAGGTGTCGACTGACGAGAGAGCTTGTCAGCTGTCTGGTTCAGCGCACCTGGGATGTGAATGGCCCGAAACGACCTCAGACTCCACAGGAGGAGATGGCGGGCGAGTTGGAGCATGCAACGGGAGCTTAGACCACCCTGACGGTTGATGTACGCAACGGTCGCAGTGCTGTCCGTACGGACCAGCACGTGCTTGCCCTGTAGTGGCTTTTTGAGGCGACCCAGGGCGAGACGTACTGCCAATAACTCTAGGCAATTGATGTGCCAGTGCAGTTGGGGCCCCGTCCACAGACCCGAAACTGTGTGCCCGTTGTACGTGGCCCCCCAGCCCGTGGATGAGGCATCCGTGAAGACCACAGCATGCCTGGACACCTGTTCTAAGAACACTCCCGCCTGTAGAAACGAAGGGTCCGCCCAGGGGTTGAAGGTTTGGCGACAGTAAGGAGTAACTGAGACCCGGTACTTGCCGCTCTGCCACGCCCATCTCGGGACTCGGTCGTGAAGCCAGCGTTGAAGCGGTCTCATATGAAGCAATCCGAGCGGCGTTACCGCGGCTGCAGATGTCATATGCCCCAGGAACCTCTGAAAAAATTTCAGTGGGACCGCTGTCCTGCCTTTGAACGTATTCAAGCAGTTCAACACTGACCGGACTCGCTCCTCTGTGAGGCGCGCCGTCCGGTTGACCGAATCCAGCTCCATACCGAGATAAGAGATCCTCTGTGTGGGACAGAGTTTGCTCTTCTTTCGGTTGACCCGAAGGCCCAACAGGCTGAGGTGACGGAGCACCAGGTCCCTGAGTTCGCACAACTGATCCCAGGACTGGGCCAATATGAGCCAGTCGTCGAGATAGTTGAGAATCCGAATGCCGGGTTCTCTGAGCGGAACAATGGCTTTCGTGAAGACGCGAGGCGACAGGGACAGCCCGAAGGGTAAGACTTTGTACTGATATGCCCTCCCCTCGAACGCAAAGCGTAGGAACGGTCTGTGTCGAGGGAGAATGGAGACATGAAAGTACGCGTCCTTCAGGTCGATCGCTGCGAACCAATCTCGGGGACGGATGCATTCGAAAATGCGTTTCTGCGTTAACATTTTGAACGGGAGCTTGTGCAGGGCCCGATTCAGAATGCGCAGGTCCAAGATCGGCCTTAACCCACCACCTTTCTTGGGTACAATGAAGTAAGGGCTGTAGAACCCCGACCTCATATCGGCTGGAGAATCCGGCTCGATCGCGTCCTTCGCAAGCAGGACATCGATCTCTGATCGCAAGACATGGGCATCGCTGCTCCGCACGGTGGTGAAGAGGATGCCCCTGTACTTGGGCGGCCGGCGCACGAACTGAATCACGTAGCCGAGTCTGATGGTACGGATGAGCCAGCTGCGGCCGACGACTGGGTGGAGGCAGCAGCTGGTCGTCGGGGAAGGATGTTTTTTAAACCGCCTCCGTCTGCTTCTGGGCCACCAAGAACTGCTGGGCGAAGTTCTTGATGGCATCGCCGAAGAGGCCAGCCTGACAGACAGGGGCGTTGAGGAACCGCACTTTGTCGGGCTCACGCATATCTGCCAGGTTTAGCCCCAGGTGACATTCCTGGACCACTAGTGTGGACATCGCCTGACCCAGGGAGCGTGTAGTGACTTCCGTCACCCAGAGAGCGAGGTCCATCACCGCACGCAGTTCCTGCATAACCCCTGGGTCGGGACTACCCTCATGCATGCAGGACAGAGGGTAGTGAGAGAGGGAAAACTTATACAGATTATGGCCCTTTTGGCGTTCCATATTTTGACACCAAATAGTTCCACACTGCTAAATTTTTCCGATGCACATCCGGGAAAAAAAGACACAGGGGCAGGCAAGGCGATTTACGCGTTGCACTACGCCTCAGCCACCCAGGAAAGCATGACTGTCAACTCTGAATCTGATTCAGCATGAGCATACACTATTATAGTGTGAAACTCAGCATTATCATTTCCAGCGCATAACAGCCCTCTCTCCGATGCAGCAATTGACATCTGTCCTCTGCCAGAGCCCCAAATGAAACGCTGGCCCTTAGCCGAAGTAGCCCTTTTCTGGTGCACCAGAAAATAAACTAGATCGGGGAATAGGCGAAGGGACTCAACCCCGTTTGAGGTTTCATAGTCTTGACCGCGCATCTAGAGCGCCGAGTGACGCGCTGGGTTGCCGTGACAACCCCCGCTGTCAGCTGGCGCTCGACGGCACACGGCACGCTCAGCGCTCAAGCCTTTACGAGAAAGATGAGACGAACAACGCGCCGACGTGATCACGTTCTCCTGGAGAACATGGATCACCCACGAACGCAATCTCACGTTTATATGCGAGAGAGATCGTGGCCGTCAAATGAGGACAGGAAACAACCGCATCCAGAAACACACGATTTGAATGACATCTTGAAAAAGACGCAGGGTCAAACCGTGTTGCTCTTTTAGAAGGAAATGCTCTTTTAGAAGTGCTGAAGCACTCAGGGAGATGGCCGCGGCTCACAGCTGTCCGATTGCAAGCCTGCGTGTGAGCACTCAAGAACGGAAACGCCCAGCCAACCAACACAGGAACAAGTGTATGTTGCAGCGGCCACTCGCTGACTCGCGCCGTCACACCAGCACCCAGGTAAGAGAGCGATCCTCTTCGAGACTCGTCTAAACACTCTTCGTAGAAACAGCTTGATACAGCAAACCGTTCGGCTCCGAAGTTAAAAAGCAATGATGCGGTATTTCACTTCCGTATTTATACCCGCGCTGCGGGGCGGTGCGTGGAATGCGTGAACTGCATGCCAATGTCCATTGGCTCGTTTTTAATCACTCGAAGTAGATTGGTCTCTGAAAACAGATCCCAATTCGTCGGTCAGTTCCGACGTACGTCGAACGTGACCGACTGAAAGGGAACCACAATTTGTACCAGGCTGTAAACATGTTTTTTTCTGCTGTAAAGTTGGGCATTTTAACATGGGGCTCAATGAGATTCTACTCCCTTCTTGGAGCCTGTCCCTAGCGGCCAGTCGATGAATTGCAGTTTAAGTCACTTCCGTATTGGCTTCAAGAGAAACTGGGGGAGGTTGCCGCTTGGTTCCCACAAATCTTTCGCGATGTCCTAACAGCCGGGATTCGCACACAAGTCGCGGGCGCTAATGTCCGACCTAATGACTAATTTGAACCGATTCATTTTAATAACTGGTTAAAACAACTGATCTGTCCAACACTGAACTACCAAACATTGTATAATCATTTACTCAGAACACCACCAGAATGCAAGTGTGCTTACCCTATTTAAAAAGAGTGGTTAGCAAGAATTAGCCTTAATAATCCACAGTATTTTCAGGTTATTTATATTGACAATGTGTAGTAAATTACCTATAAAATAATTTAGTTTAGACTGGAGTGAGGTGAAACCAGAACAAAGCAAGTTGTTGTTAGCTAGCTGCTAATTTTGTTCATTTGTATATGCTCGAAAATTATACTATTTGTTAATAAACTTTTTAATACTACTTTTTAATATTGATATGATTATATACCAAAATAATTATCAGTAAACAGTGGAACAAAACAGTGGAACAAAAGAAACAAACATCAAGGGAAGAGATCATACATAATATGAGATATCAAAATAAGATAAGCAACTGTTTGTTTGCATTTATTTTAAACTTATTGTCAGTATTGGGCCCGCAGATCACGTGGGTAGGGTACTTTTAACTGTGTGTGTGGATGACCACGTCTGCCAGCCACCACCGAAGACCATTTTTGACCGAGGAAAAACTCTGATATATCATTAATGCTGAACAGTTTTAATTTTTTAAAAAAAAAATTTTTTTTACAAATAACCCCATTAGACCATAAATAGGGTGACGTGTCTTTTGAAATTACAGTACCTTTGTGGCATATAATGTATTTGGCTTTAGTTTTTGGCCATATACACAAATCTCACATCATGTTGAGAAATTTTGCTGTTACATTTTCTGTGGTTGACTTCTATTTTGACTATCATATTTATAATTTTACTTAAGCTAAATTACACAGGTCACACTATAAATTACAATTACAGTGAAACGAAGTGAATTAGCCAACTGGTGGATTGACAGTTTGATGTTGATGACACTTAGCAACATAAATTTGGCAAAGAAATGTTAGTGGTCCTAAAACGATATTAAGTTTTATAATTTAAAGTTTTGCTTTCATTCATTAACTATGCGTTTTAGCCTGTCAGTCCATATCTGAGCTTCCACTTTGGGCAAATAGACTTGATGAATTTTCCGGTTGAAAGCCCAGCTGTGGCTTTGATCTTTGGCCTGTAAGGAGATCTGAGAGTGATCTCTGTGATCTGTTGCGGAGCAGCCCTCTCCTTTAGCCTGGAGCCTAACCTGCACTCTTCACCTTCTCCCGCTCCCGCTTCATTCATGTGTCACCTTGGTAGAACTTTGCTGAATGTCGTCTCACTAACTCTTATCAATCTTCTGTGTGTGTAGAGTCACTCACAAGAGACCCTGAGAACTCTGAGAAGTTTCTGCACAAATCCATCTCAGTTCATTTCACAGTTGTTTGCTCTGTCTAGCTTTAGAGGCGCAGTCATTCTCTAAAGTTCCAGCCAACACAATAAATGTGCTAGTGCTTTGATAGTATTTTTTTTTAGCCCATTCATGCTTTAAACTTCCTTCTTTTGAATGCTTCCTCCTTGCTTTCTTAAATAAATATGTGTTCATGTGTAAAAAGCTATTTTACAGCCATGTCATTCAGACAAACCTGTACTCTTAAATGAAGGACAGCCGGTGGAGATTCTACAACCTGGCAAGTTCCCACTTGAAATGTTATTCTGACATTTATAGAGTGCTTTGAAAGGGGGAAATTACTGTGATAAAGACAATATTCAGCAACTCTTCTTTCAGTTTGTTCCTCTGATTAATGCAAAGTCTTACGGCTTTAATGGAGTGGTGTACAAAAATATATTTTTGTGTCATACTATTGCTTCAAAGACAATAGGAATAATTTTTGACAGTTATTTAGTAGACTTGATCACACTGTTAGCACATATCTTCAGATTGGATATGTTCTCATGACATGACACATTGACATGACACTCTTTGTCATTTCTATTAATTTATGTCAGGGTGATACAATGTTCTGAAATCATAATGAAGATAAAAGCCTTATTTAAAGAATGAAATTCTTTAAAAGATAACCTTACGTAGTTTGGCGTAATCTTTTATTATTATTTAATGGAGAACTTACTAATGTTTTTTCCACAAAGTTCTTACCTTGAAAAATATATTTAAAACCTCTTTGAAAACAATTAAGATATGTGCACTCGCACAGTGTGAGGAAAATGTGTATTATTTTTTTGCTTGATGGTTTTACACCACATGGCATTTTATTCAATTAAAACTTTTACTTAACGTTTTTTTCAAAACCATGTAAAACCTGCATGAATACAAAGAGTACATTTGTTTTTTTTTAATTCGATTTTTTAAAAAGATTTTTCCTTTCCTTTGTCGTGTACACTCACATACTTCATTGACCCATAAAAAATTCTTCAGATGATAAGTACAGGTTGTAGTTTATTAATGGACTGTTTATTGATGGTTCATCTGGAATGTATATGTGCTCAGTGCATAAGAAACCATGGCCTGAGTCACAGTGGATGACATTTAGATGCAAGCAAATGGTTGGACAGATGGCGTGTCTTCAGAGGCTGAAAATGTCAAACTGATCAGAAGAAGTGTGTGTTTATTGTATTTTGTATTAAAGACGCTTTTTGCTAACTGATCTGGGCCTCGATCATCTTAAACTAATATTATCAAAGTGTTTTGTGCAAATATTGAAATAAGAAGCTGTTTACCATTGGTGATGTCAGGGATAGTGGTCAGTTAAATCTTTGTTTCCTACCTCTAAAATGGATTAGGGTCCTTCAGGCTCTTATATTTGTCAGGATTTGTGACGTGGGTAAACGGGCTTGTCTTTATTCCCACCACAATGTCCTGAGTAACTTTCAAATAAGTCTGATTATGTACATTTAACATCTGAATGTTTAATATTTGTATTGCAAATATTTAACATTCAGATATTCAAAGTAATCGGATCTTCATACAATTTGAATGATCTCAAATGTGATATTTATAACTGTGTTTGTATGTAATAAACATTGTTTTTTTGTTTTTTATCTTTAGGTTTAGTGTGAATGCTAAGCGAACCAGGACTAAATGTATCTTTTGGTCCAGACTAAAAGAACCAAGAGAACCGAACTACACTGTCTTCTCTTATTAGGGCTCAGTAGATCTATTTGAGAAGAAGCATTTACTGAAGACCCCTAAATATTCCTTCAGTAAGCCTCCATTTTCCACCCTGTTGAATGATTTGGTGCTTGAAAAAAGCTTGATATCATTCCAGTGTCCCTCTTTTTTTTACAGTTTCTGAATTCCCCCCCCCCCCCACACTATTTAACGAGTTGTCTCAGTCTTGTCGTCTCATTCCCTATTAAAATGGAGCATTTGTGCAGTTTTTCCTTTCAGGTCTTTTTAAAACTCAACTGTCGAGGTCACACTTCGTTAAAAGAATTTCAACTTTAATTAGAGAGGTTTTGTGGAACTGTCTGTGTGCACTGTATTATAGTTTCACTCATGTATTATAGTTTCACTCATTGTTTATGGTGTTTTAGAATATTATATTTAGGCCATAGGGGTACAACGGGGCTAAAGGCGCCCTGTGTAAAAGGTGCCTTTGATTTTATTTTCCTCTAAACCACTAGATGGCACAAAAACTTGCCGCAGCACTTTCCTAAACATCCACTTTTCAAGATGCACGTGGAAATTTGGCTGAATCTGATCCTTGACGTGGCAGTAGTGCAAAGTTGATTCTGTGCTAATTTGATCTAATATTTAATGTTTTTTAAAATGTTGTAGATTTAAGTAGCAAATGAGAATCACTAATATTATTGAATATATTTTGAGACAAAGGCCTTCTTAATGATTTTCAGTTTTGTTCAAGGTAATTAAAGCAACAGGAAGCAACAGGAAGAATATGTAAAAGTATGGTGTATGGGGTAAGCGCCCCCTGCTGTTGGGACTAAAGGCATAATAATTAACATGATAATAAACAGCTGGCTGACTTTTCCATTTGTTGACATGACATGGTTAGATTCAGATTGTAAATATCATATATTAAGTTGGGTTTCACCTTAGGGATAATCACCATATTTATAATGAAACCATCATATTTAAAGAATATGATATTAGTCATATCATATCATAAAATATAATGTATTGTTACTACTGTAATTCTATATTCAATTATTATTTGATCTCCGTCATTGCGTTCAAAATCTTTAACTGTGTTTGTATGTAATAAACTGTTTTTTTGTTTTGTATCTTTAAAATAATTTTGTTTCTGTATTTTTTAAATATATTTTTATATTAACATTTTAATGACAGTATATTTATTGAACAAAAATGAATTATTTTATTTATCAAAATAAACAGAAAGTAGTACAAACTTTCCTAAAGTGATTGTTTTGAACAAGTATTAACTTAGACATTATTCAAAACATATTATTTTAGCTAAAGTACACTATATTGCTATATTATTACTATATTACTAATTACTATATTATTAACTTTAATGACATCCCATTCTTAATCTGTAGGGTTTAATATGGAGTTGTCCCACCCTTTGCAGCTATAACAGCTTCAAATCTTCTGGGAAGGCTTTCCACAAGGTTTAGGAGTGTGTTTATGGGAATTTTTGACCATTCTTCTAGAAGTGCATTTGTGAGGTCAGGCACTGATGTTGGACGAGAAGGCCTGGCTCGCAGTCTCCGCTCTAATTCATCCCAAAGGTGTTCTATCAGGTTGAGGTCAGGACTCTGTGCAGGCCAGTCAAGTTCCTCCACACCAAACTCGCTCATCCATATCTTTATGGACCTTGCTTTGTGCACTGGTGCGCAGTCATGTTGGAACAGGAAGGGGCCATCCCCAGTGCTTTACACCACTGCATCCGACGCTTTGCATTGCACTTGGTGATGTAAGGCTTGGATGCAGCTGCTCGGCCATGGAAACCCATTCCATGAAGCTCTCTACGCACTGTTCTTGATCACGGTACCACGCTTGAATTCACTGAGCTCCTGAGAGCGACCCATTCTTTCACAAATGTTTGTAGAAGCAGTCTGCATGCCTAGGTGCTTGATGTTATACACCTTTGGCCATGGAAGTGATTGGAACACCTGAATTCAATGATTTGGAGGGGTGTCCCAATACTTTTGGCAATATAGTGTCTTTGTATAAATAGTGCCTTTTGCCCCATGCTGGTGAACCTTTTACCCTGTGTGTGGGGTAAAAGGCCCCCCTCGGCACCTCATTCATAAGATTTTTAAACAAAATGGACCACTTTTATGATTCATTTTCACACAGAATCTGTTGCTACAAAATGTTCAATACAAACATATATATTTTTCTGCAATCATACACTATGGGAGTAGGGAAAAGCACATTTCATATCATGCTCAATCCTATTTTGATTGATTTATTTGTAATAAAGTAAAACATGCAGTATAAGTTTTATTGTAATTGATTAGATATTAATTTACATGAAAATTACATCACAATGCAACCTGTTCTCATATTACTTCATAGTATAATATTATGACTGTTGTGATTTTGTCAAAAGATCATGACCTTAAAGTAATCTGACTATGTGAATTTGTGTGGAGTCTCTCTGTTGTTTATACAAGACTTATTTATTGATCAAGCCTTATGATCCTCCTGCCTGTCTGACAGACAGATATAAACTCATGATATGAATTGATGCATTGCTGCCATCTAGAGGCATGGAGTATAATTTTCATCTGCATCCAGCCTTCTAGTATAGTGTTTTAATGTAAATCTTGGAGGTTTGTCTTGAGTGACATAATATATTTACATATATATGAAGTAGAATTTTAATTGTAAAAATACAATGGTAAAAGTAACATTTTAGTTAATTGTTAATGATTACATTGTAATTATTGTAACACATTACTACAGCTTTGATTCATCAAAAAGCTTTTATATAAATAAAACATCAACTCTATAGCTCAGACACATGATAGATCAAGTTGAGATGTAACAATTAAACAAATGAAAACTGAGGAATGATGAGACAACACAATAACTAATAACTAGTTGATTTTAATTATATTTTAGTTATTTTAAATGTTATGGTTTGTTGTGTGTGTATGTGTATATACAGTATATATATGAGAGTGAGAGAGAGAGAGAGAGAGAGATCAGTTAGTTGGTTGGTAATAACAATAATACTAATTTCATTATATTTCTTTCTTATTGACTAAAAAAAGTCTCCTAAAAAGGCTCTCAAATCCTCCTGAGCCCCTCTCCATATTTTCAGCGGTGTCTACTCTCCACCATTCACCTTTTAGAGATGTCCTACTGCAAAGCCTATGAGCTCATCAAGCAACGTCGCCATGGTTACGGCTACTGTTGCGGCTCAGAAATAAGATGGCTGGTGTTTTTTCCCCCCTTTCCTTTTTGTATGAATGAACCAGAGCAGCTTTGCTCTTCACTCTTTTTTCTACACTGTCTCTCTAATCCAATCTCCCTTCCTCCAATCCGCAGCCAAGCAGGATAGTTAGTGATTTCAGCTGATTTCAGGCAGACAGGCATAGGATGGTGTGAGGACGAGGTTAGCACAAGGCCTCCATCCTCAAATGTACTCGAGCTGAACCTGCTGAATGGACTCAGTCAGTAAGGCTAGAGGAGGATTTACTGTTTAGTAGATTATGTTGACATATGGCTGTTGAATTGCATTGCCCACACACACTCACACTAGCACTAAATAATATTAATACTAATGCTAGTATTTTATTATTTATTAAAACTACTGACCTAATCAGACAGTATTACAGTGCATCCGGAAAGTATTCACAGCGCTTCACTTTTTCCACATTTTGTTATGTTACAGCCTTATTCAGAAATGGGTTAAAATTCATAATTGTCTTCCTCAATTCTACAAACAATACCCCATAATGACAACGTGAAAGACGTTTGTTTGAAATCTTTGCAAATTTATTAAAAATAAAAAACGAAAAAATCACATGTACATAAGTATTCACAGCCTTTGCCATGACACTCAAAATTGAGCTCAGGTGCATCCTGTTTCCACTGATCATCCTTGAGATGTTTCTACAACTTGACTGGAGTCCACTTGTGGTAAATTCAGTTGATTGGACATGATTTGGAAAGGCACACACCTGTCTGTATAAGGTCCCACAGCTAACAGTGCATGTCAGAGCACAAACCAAGCCATGAAGTCCAAGGAATTGTCTGTAGACCTCCGAGACAGGATTGTATCGAGGCACAGATCTGGGGAAGGGTACAGAAAAATTTCTGCAGCATTGAAGGTCCCAATGAGCACAGTGGCCTCCATCATCCATAAATGGAAGAAGTTTGGAACCACCAGGACTCTTCCTAGAGCTGGCCGCCCGGCCAAACTGAGCGATCGGGGGAGAAGGGCCTTAGTCAGGGAGGTGGCCAAGAACCCGATGGTCACTCTGACAGAGCTCCAGCGTTTTTCTGTGGAGAGAGGAGAACCTTCCAGAATAACAACCATCTTTGCAGCACTCCACCAAAAAGGCCTGTATGGTAGAGTGGCCAGATGGCACATGCAATAAAATGCAAATTAATTACTTAAAAATCATACAATGTGATTTTCTGGATTTTTGTTTTAGATTCCGTCACTCACAGTTGAAGAGTACCTATGATAAAAATTACAGACTTCTACATGCTTTGTAAGTGGGCAAACCTGCAAAATCGGCAGTGTATCAAATACTTGTTCTCCCCACTGTACATAAGTATTCACAGCCTTTGCTTGAAATTTTGTTGAAGCACCTTTGGTACCAATTACAGCCTCAAGTCTTTTTGAGTATGATGCTACAAGCTTGGCACACCTATTTTTGGGCAGTTTCTCCCATTCTTCTTTGCAGGACCTCTAAAGCTCCATCAGATTGGATGGGGGCGTCGGTGCACAGCCATTTTCAGATTTCTCCAGAGATAAGATCGGCAGTGTATCAAATACTTGTTCTCCCCACTGTACATGTGATTTTGTTCGTTTTTTATTTTTAATAAATTAGCAAAGATTTCAAACAAACTTCTTTCACGTTGTCATTATGGGGTATTGTTTGTAGAACTGAGGAAGAAAAAAAAGAATTTAATCCATTTTGGAATAAGGCTGTAACATAACAAAATGTGGAAAAAGTGAAGCTCTGTGAATACTTTCCGGATGCACTGTACTAGAACACTGTTCAAACGTTTGGCATCAGTAAAAAAATAATCAATAGTGACATTTAAGAAAGGAAAAACTATTTCTAATAATTTACACTAAAATGTTAAGCAGAACAAAATGTTTCTTGAGCAATAAATCATTAGAATAATTTCAGAAAAAGTAACGATGCTGAAAATTCAGCTTTCATCACAGGAATAAATTACATTTTAAAATATATTAAAATAGACTATATCAATTGTAATAATATTTTACAATATTACGGTTTTAATAAAAAACTGTTTCAAGTAAATGCAGCCTTGGTGAACATTAGAGAATTCTTTCAAAACAAAAATAAAAATCTTACTGTCCCCAAACATTTGAACAGTAGTGTATAGATACACAAAATACAAAGCCAGTTTGACTACTGATATTTATGTTGTGTTTGTACGCTAGAAGATGAACAATTTTCCTGTTCTGACTTGTTCCATGTATTGAACTGAGATTCATAATAGCACTGTTGCACCACTAGATGGTATGTTAGGATTATACTCATTGCAGAATGATCAAAACTAAATATCTGTGATTAGAATCATTAGCCATTATCCATACTTAAATATGTGTATGTAGCCTATATATTGTTTATATTTTATTTTGATATTCTGCAGTTATGTTCTTGCAAGAAAGCACATATGTTGTGTTTGTGACATTTACATCTGGGTAGGTAGGTAAATGAATACATGACTAGAACCAAACCATCTGCTGAGTTAACATTAGTTAATATTCTGAAATTCGGGATGCACAGATTCTGAGCGTCTGTTACATTTGTTTGAAGAGAGAGAGAGAGAGAGAGAGGGTAACTTTCTACTGTAAATTTCAGAAAATGAGCCCCTCCAACTTTTAATGCTGACTCACAGAGGTCATGTTCACAGCATGTTGTGTCACACCCCCTCTTGCTTGTTGTTAGCCTTTAGCCTCAGTAACGCCTTCTTGCAGGAAGTTTGTGCTGTGGTCAAATTCTCTCTCATTTTAATTGCAGAGGGGGTGGGAGCAGGTTGAAGGGAAGGCATTGGTGTTTTGTCATGCTTAGTTGGCCTCTAACCTCCTCCTCCTCCTCTTGCTTTAAATCAACACAAAACTACATCTCCCATACATGGCCCCTGCTGCTATCATGAGTCCCCTGCATTCAAGTTCAATTATTATTGGGATCTTATTCAGATTTTTGGGTATCAACTAGATTTGTCAAAAATGGCAAGTGCATCTTAATAGGTATGTATAGTTTGTGGTTATGCCATTGTAGAAATGCAATATTCGCTGTCAGTCATAATTAATTTATTTAATGATGAAAGTGACCAATAATAGAGGGTTACCAAGATAAAGGGAGTTGTATTCTGGTCATGTGATCTCTATGAGAATGACCCACTACATGTAAAATAATTTGTTTGGGGTTACGCTTTATTTTAAGGTCAAGTCAAGTCACCTTTATTTTAATAGCGCTTTTTACAATGCCGATTGTTTCAAAGCAGCTTCACAGTGTTAACAGGAAAATAATGCAACAGAATTTGATTCAGCTGTACAGCCGCTCTGGAGAAAACAGTGATGTCATCCAGCTCAGTTCAGTTCTCATATAGTGTCAATGCGGGCAGATCAGTGATATAGTTGAATATTTAGTGTCCCCAACTAAGCAAGCCAAAAGACAAAAATGTTCCCGGTTCCGGCAGACCTAGGTAATGAAGCCTAAAACAATCATTAGTCTAGATTTAAACTGACAGAGTGTGTCTGCTTCCCGAACAATGCTAGGAAGACTGTTCCAGAGTTTAGGTGCTATATAGCAAAAGGATCGACCGCCTGCAGTTGATTTTGATATTCTAGGTATTTTCAACTGGCCAGAGTTTTGAGACCGCAATAGACGTGATGGAGTATAATGCGTTAAGAGCTCGCTCAAGTACTGGGGAGCTAAACCATTTAGTGCTTTGTAAGTAATTAGCAAGATTTTAAAATGTATACGATGTTTAATAGGGAGCCAGTGCAGTGTTGACAGAACCGGGCTAATATGGTCATACTTCCTGGTTCTAGTAAGAACTCTAGCTGCTGCTTTGGACCACCCAGTAGAGCATTACAATAATCTAGCCTTGAGGTAATGAACGCATGAACTAACTGTTCAGCATTTTGCATTGAAAGCATTTGCTGTAATTTAGATATATTTTTAAGATGGAAGAATGCAGTTTTACAGATGCTAGAAACGTGGCTTTCAAATGAAAGATTGGTATCAAAGAGCACACCCAGCTTCCTAACTGATGACGAGGACTTGACAGAGCAGCCACCAAGTGTTAGACAGTATTCTAGGTTACTACGTGCGTAGGTTTTTTTGTCAAATAATTAAAAATTCTGTTTTTTCAGAATTAAGTTGTAGGAAATTACTAGTCATCCAATTTTTTATATCAGCTATGCATTCCGTTAATCTTGTGAATTGGTACGTTTCGTCAGGGCGTGAAGAAATATAGAGCTGAGTATCATCACCAAGGTCATCATCTGGCCAAGGTACCCTTATTTGTATAATTACACAAATAAGTATTGAGTAATATTAATTACTATACTTACTATAGGGTTTGATTTGGGGTTAGTTGCTTGTAATTAGGGTTGCAAAGTTTCCAGAACTTTCCAGAATTTTTGGAAACTTTCCAGGATTTTTTGGAAACTTTTGGAAAGTTTCTGGAAATTTACTGGAAAATTTTAACCCCTTTGCAACCCTACTTGTAATTATGTATAATTTACTGTTGTTATTATAGTGAGTCCATGTAGGGGTGGGTGATATAGCCTCAAAATTATATCATGATATTTCAAGAATATTTGCAATAATGATATTTATGACGATATAGGAAAAAAAAATAGAACAAAGTTTTATTGGTGATTACAGCTGGTAGACAGCAGCATTTATTAGTGCAAACAAAACGAAGGGCATTTTCCATCCTTTTCCAGTGAGCTACTGTCATTGATGACAGAATACTTAATTCGAAGTGTAAATGTATTGTCATAAGGTGGCAGCAGCAGCATCACAGTCACACAGCATGAGTCAAATGGAAGCAAAGTAAAAAAGTAGCCTTGGTACAAGTTGGTAGTGTTTTCACTGGAAATCTTAAGTAAAAGTATAACATAACTCCTTAACATTTTAGTTTAACAATAACTAAAGTAATTTATGCCATGGTCTGTCTGAATATTCGATTCTGATTGGCTGGAAGGTGTGCAATAAAATCGTTTAATGCACAGGTAGTTCCAAGTCAGTTGAATCACCGTTCTATATTAATGCGCTGTTTTCATTGAAGCGCGCGCGCGCGCGCACACACACACACACACACACACACACACACACACACACGCAGGTACACGTCACTCGCATACAGAGAGCGGAGATCGCGCTGCGCATTCAGGAGCACAGAAACTTATCAACGCCGCCCCGCGACTTTTAGCAATACAATAGCTAAGCTACTGGATCACTACATTATATTCCTCAGCAACGATGGGGTTACATCGCTATTTTTAAGTAATAAACGTACATCTTCATTGTTAAGAGAGACGCTGAACAGACGCAGTCACGAATCTCTCTGTCTGTCTGTCTGTCTCTCTCTCTCTCTCTCTCTCTCTCTCTCTCTCTCTCTCTCTCTCTCTCGATAATTAATTTAAATAAATGCTATGATTCATTCATTCAAATAAATGTAATCTTACGCACTACCTTATCTCTGTGTCTGATTCAGAGCGGGCAGAATGCTGGATCTACATTAACATAACTGACGAAAATAACCGTCAATTTTACCCTTCCGGTCAAATATTGCGCTGCAAACATCAATAACAGCTTATCAATGTTTTGTCAGTTGTCAAGAGGTCATTGATATCGCGATATGACACTTTTTTTATCATGTAAAAATTTATATTGGTGTTATCGTGGACGGTATGATACGGCACACCCCTGAGTCCATGTAACATGTAAGAATACTGTAAAATAAAGTTTTACTTTTTTATTAGACTACTGAGACAACTGGGGTCTTCATCTGAGTCTTCATGATTTTAAGCATATTTTTATATTAAGTATGATACATTTGAGTGCATCATGATTCACAAATGATGTTCTTCAAAGGCATTTGGTCATTAAGCTCTCTCCAGCTATTCTGCTTTGAAAGGGATATCCAACCCAAAATTAAAATTCTCTCATCATTTGCTTACCCTCATGGCATCCCAGATGGATATAACTTTCGTTCTTCTGTAAAACACAAGCAGAGATTTTTAGAAAAATAATCCATCTCTGAGTCCATATAGTGCAAGTGAATGGGTTGACTCTTCCAAAACACACAAAATGAACATGTAATCTATACGACCCCAGTTGTTGGTGTGTGTAAGACGAATACTAATAGTTTTTAACTTTTTACACTATAAACCTTCTGGCCAACTGTCAGCACCTGCGTGATTTTCACAACGTGCTTACATCACGCTTCACGTTTGCATCAAGTGCACACATGTATGACAGTTGGCAGGAAGTGATCGTTTATAATATTAAATTTAAAAATATTACTAGTATTTTTCACACACACACACACACACCTACCTGTCATTTTGCTTCAGAAGACATTGACTCATCAACTGTGGTTGTATGGATTACCATTGTTCATTTTGCTTGGTTTTTGAAGCGTCAGCTTTGAGGGACTCATCCATTTGCAATAAATGGACTCACAAAGATGGATAATTTTTCTAAAAAATCTCTGTGTTCCATAGAAGAACGAAAGTCATACGGCATGAGGGTGAGTGAATGATGAGAGAATTTTCTTTTTTGAACAGTCCAGTATCCTTTTAATGTCATTACGAATTTACGATGTCTAAATAAACAATATTGAGTCCTGATGGAAGTAGTGGATAAGTTTTACAATTCTTTGTTTATTCATTTATACAAATTTCTCTGTTTTCTGTTATTTAATGTGATTTGGCCGCTAAAAGATAAAACGATTGTTGAACAGAACAAATACTCTTGTACAATTAGCATAGAACTAAAGCAGGACGTGGGGAAGATGGAGAGGATACGCACTTGTTTTAAACATTTTTATATTACATGTTATTCTAGGACACCTGCTATAGTGTGCATGTATTTTCTGTTCAGTCTTTAATTTCCTTTATGGACCCTGCTATTATTTCCTTTTCTCCCCATCTTTCTTTTCCATCCACGCTAACTGGCTCTCAATCGCACTCCGAAGCACGCACACTCACGTAGAGCCTTTGCCGTGCGCTCACACACTCGATCGCTTGCTCTGCTGCTCTCCTGCCTCCCCCCTCACTCACACATACACTCTCACACACACACCCCTTTCATAAGGTGCTGGCAGCAGCAGTGTTAGCAGCAGCAGCGACGGCAGCAGCATTGAAAGAGGAGGGAGCCTCGGAGACAAGATGTAGTCGCGTGAATGAGCATGTATCCTCGCAGCCGCCGTCCTCCTTCACTGTGGAATTACGGAACAAAAGAGGAGGACCATTCTTCTGCATCTGCAGTTTCCATTTTTTCCACCTTCCCCCTCGTCGCGTTTTTTCTCCCTTCCCCTCGTGCGTGGCGTCGTTTTCGACGGAGGCTAGTGGCAGAGCTAGAGAGGAGGGAGGCTGACAAGGGCTTGTCTGCGGACTGAGATCACCAAAGCTTCGAGGTCACCTCAGAGGCCGTTCTCGCCTTTCTTCTTTTTTTCCCTCCCCCTTTGCGTTTTCTCTTTCCCAGGCAGGCCTTTTGTTTTTCAGCGGACTTGTCCGAGGGGCTGCCGTCGCCGCGCTGAATTGGGCTATTGTTGGACAGGCAGGCCTCTCTCCCTCTATCTCTCTCTCTCTCCCTCCCTTCACTATACCCTATCCTCCCTCCCTCCCTCCTCTATCTTCCTTCATCACTCCATGCTTTCATCGTGATGCACCTTGCTTAAACTCATATGTGTGTTTATCGGTACACACACACTGTCCGAAATTGTCTTCACGCAGCTTCTCGTTTTCCTTCTCGTCCCATCCCACCGTCCCCCTCTTCTCCCATCCCCGCAGTGCCTGGCGATGTAATGTGCCCTTCGTGGCACACGAATCCGGATGTTTGGCAGGGGGTCGGCGGGATTTGTTCCAGCCAAGGGTGATGCCTCAGAGGACAGCCCATCCCAGTGCTCCCACGCCCACCACCAACCACTGAGCACGCCTGCCTGCGCCGCCACGTGTCACCCCCGGTTCGCGTGCGTACGTGCGCGTATGTGTGTATATGCGTACGCACGTGTGCATGTGCGAGAGCGCCCTTACCATGACTCTGGCCTGATACCTGGACTGGGGTGTCCCCTGCCAATGTGGGGGAGGGACTGAACCTCAGGTTACTCCCCACCCCCTCCCTCCCCTTACCCTCTTCCCTCTCTCCCCCCTTCTCCCCTCCCCGGGTAACCTGCCGGCATGAAGAAGACCCGCAGCGGCAACCTCAGACGGGCCTGGCCCAGCTCGGATATATCGGAGCGGGCCTTAGAGCGCATCCGCACTCGCAGTGAGAAGGACTACCACCACCATAAGCACTTTCCACCGCCCCCTCCTCCGACCCACATCTCCCCTTCTCCGCGGGGCTACATGACACCAGGTGGGTCCCCCAGGACCTCTGATTCACCTTGGACCAGAGGTTGCAAATCAGGGTTCCTTAAATCCGGTCCTGAAGGGCCACTGCCCTGCAGTTTACCTCAAACCCTGATCAAACTCATCTACCTGTAATTTTCTAGTAACTCTGAAGACCTTGACTAGCTTGTTCAGGTGTCTTTGAGTAGGATTGAATCTAAACTCAGCAGGGCAGTGGCACTCCAGTGCTGGATTTGAGGAACCCTGCCGTAAATGTTTGTTAGCCTAGTGCATTAGTAACCTGCCGTTCTCCATCATCAATATGGCTTGTTTAACTGGGCATGTAAGGCTTCTGTATTTGATGTGCTGATTGACAGGGGCTTTTGAAGCAGACTACCATGTGAAGCAATCACAACAGCATGAGGAAAGTAAAGGATGAATCAAGTATCATGCATCCACCATTTTGGTCCCAGCAAGGGTTTTACAGCATTAAGTTTGTAGCATCATAAATAACAATTCTGGCAGCTGGTTTCCTTGTTGTACGAGTGTAATGAGAGAGATTGTGAGATGGCCTCAGGATTCATGGCTGCTTTTCTCCATTTTGGTGGTGAGGCTTCTGTTATTGTCCGTAATGTTCAGCTGGAGAGCTGGTCAGGCCTTTAGAGGAGCTCAATAGTGAAATGGGAAGATGACACATCTCTATGATAAACCAGTTGATCTATGTTTAGATCTTTCTTTGACGTAAAGAAAGTTGCCAGTGAATGTGGTGCTAATACAGATATGTCAAAAGCAATATATTTATGCTTGCATGTTTGTCTAGTAATGTGTGTGTTCATGAGATGTGAGTTAGCACAGAGGCTGTGATACATAAGATACATTTTGATGTCCCATTATGTTTTTGTATACCATTTAAGGCCTTTTCTCAAGGTTTTCTTGAGAAAATTATCTCCTTTGATCAAATATTATGTAACGTTAGATTAACTAAGCCTGTCCCACCCCAGAGGTCTTGACCTTCTTGACTCTATCCAGCAATTAAAAGCATACAACTGTCATAATTTTCCATAAACTGTTGAATTGAAGTTCAGTTTAATGTAGTAAAAAATCTTTTAAATTTAACTAATTTTAATTACCACTTTCTACTCCATGGCATAGCATGAGGACAAGTAAATTACCACAAATTGTAGTCACAGAATCCATAAAATTTAAGAATTCAACCCTGTCACTAAAACTATTGTGAAAATAACAATCAAACAAATATTGTTTCTTTAGGTATTGGGAAGTTTAGGAACATCTTAAACCAGCTAATCTTTACTGAGTGTTCGCTTAATTTAGGCAAAATATGCACCATTTTTACCCATTCTGCTGTAGTGATTTGATAAAAAAAAAATTACATTTAATTTTGAGGTTTATTTAATGTTTATTGGTAGAAATAATCATACACATCAACATTTTATACTTCTTTTGTCCCAATCTTTGGTAACAGTGTTGAAAAATTAGAAATCTCATGTACAACACCATTTATATAAATTATAGTTTGACCATCTGAGACTGACTATTATCATTTTATGTAGGTTAAGTTCCTCTTTTCTCTGATCATTTGCTGAAAAAGTATTCTTCACTTCATCAGACCCTATTTTGTACCCCATGGAAAGTGCCACAAGCAAACTAGTGTTCACCAGAAGAGATTTAAATTGTCTGTACTCCGAAGCAGATACAAGTGTCTACACCTAGATTATCACTTTTTTTTTCTGGTCTCACTTTTTTAACGTTGCAATTCCTTTACAGCTAAGTGATTTAGGGGCTGACATTTTCCCATCTGTCCCTTTGTTCTTTAAAGGGATAGTTCACCTAAAAATAAAAACTGTCATAATTTACATGGTATTCCAAACCTTTATTTTTTCCACCATAGAACACAAAACGAGATGTTTAAGAAAATGTTTGAGCTGCACTTTTCCATCACTTTGGCTGTCAAGTGACATACACTCACCTAAAGGATTATTAGGAACACCATACTAATACTGTGTTTGACCCCCTTTCGCCTTCAGAACTGCCTTAATTCTACGTGGCATTGATTCAACAAGGTGCTGAAAGCATTCTTTAGAAATGTTGGCCCATATTGATAGGATAGCAACTTGCAGTTGATGGAGATTTGTGGGATGCACATCCAGGGCACGAAGCTCCCGTTCCACCACATCCCAAAGATGCTCTATTGGGTTGAGATCTGGTGACTGTGGGGGCCATTTTAGTACAGTGAACTCATTGTCATGTTCAAGAAACCAATTTGAAATGATTCGAGCTTTGTGACATGGTGCATTATCCTGCTGGAAGTAGCCATCAGAGGATGGGTACATGGTGGTCATAAAGGGATGGACATGGTCAGAAACAATGCTCAGGTAGGCCGTGGCATTTAAACGATGCCCAATTGGCACTAAGGGGCCTAAAGTGTGCCAAGAAAACATCCCCCACACCATTACACCACCACCACCAGCCTGCACAGTGGTAACAAGGCATGATGGATCCATGTTCTCATTCTGTTTACGCCAAATTCTGACTCTACCATCTGAATGTCTCAACAGAAATCGAGACTCATCAGACCAGGCAACATTTTTCCAGTCTTCAACTGTTCAATTTTGGTGAGCTCGTGCAAATTGTAGCCTCTTTTTCCTATTTGTAGTGGGGATGAGTGGTACCCGGTGGGGTCTTCTGCTGTTGTAGCCCATCCGCCTCAAGGTTGTGCGTGTTGTGGCTTCACAAATGCTTTGCTGCATATCTCGGTTGTAACGAGTGGTTATTTCAGTCAAAGTTGCTCTTCTATCAGCTTGAATCAGTCGGCCCATTCTCCTCTGACCTCTAGCATCAACAAGGCATTTTCGCCCACAGGACTGCCGCATACTGGATGTTTTTCCCTTTTCACACCAGTCTTTGTAAACTCTAGAAATGGTTGTGCGTGAAAATCCCAGTAACTGAGCAGATTGTGAAATACTCAGACCGGCCCGTCTGGCACCAACAACCATGCCACGCTCAAAATTGCTTAAATCACCTTTCTTTCCCATTCTGACATTGAGTTTGGAGTTCAGGAGATTGTCTTGACCAGGACCACACCCCTAAATGCATTGAAGCAACTGCCATGTGATTGGTTGATTAGATAATTGCATTAATGAGAAATTGAACAGGTGTTCCTAATAATCCTTTAGGTGAGTGTATGATAGTTTTGCGTGATAAACAGACAGAAATTTACAACCCAGGCTTAATACAAATACGTACCTGGGGCAACATTTAAAATTAATGAATATGTTGCTTGCACATTTTGTGACACTTTTAAAATGAATGCAAGGAATGTGCCGTGAGTGGTGCTAAAAGTAGGGATGGGCATTTTCCCAAAATATTGTATTAGAATATTTGGGCTCATAAAAAAACGAATATTCGAATATTCGTTTATTTAAGTTACGTTATTTTGAGAAAATGAAAAAGACGTTTTTTTTTATTCATCAAGTTGTCGTCACCATTTCTGAACAAGCTTACAGTTAGGCAATGTACACAACAAGCTTACGTTATATCTTAAGGTTTTCTTTCAGTTCAAAACATTAAACAACATGTCTAAAGAAAAAATATAGGCCTAAAGAACAAAAGCATTATAAGTTCAAGCAGCGCGAGCGGAAAAAAACGCTAATAAAGCAGACCCCAGTTTTCGTGCAGAACGTCCATATACACTCGAGTCGGTGTATGGTTATCGTGTTTATATTGTTTCACATTATAATGTTGAGAAAAACGATAATATCCTGTGGATGATATTATTCTCTCGGGTGAGAAAACGCGCCCCGGTGACAGACGTTGCAGAGAGACAAAGATAACACGCTTATTATTATAACTGAATTTATTGATCAAATATAAGAATTTGACATGAAAGATGATGCATACATTTAATAAGGTAAAAAAATTGAAATTTTAAAGGTAAATAATGCCCTGAGAAGTACTATGCAAAAGCTGATAGAACACTGATAATAGAATATATAGAACCCCCGCAAATTCCCCCTTGGTGCTCTTTTTGTGAGCTGGTGTGGCTTCTTATCATAGAATACGGCAGACAATATATTATTTTATATTCTAATCTATACAGTCAGTGATACAGGTTGTGTTGATTAGCATTGCATTATAAATATACTTCATTCTTGTGAAAATACCCGAGAAGGCTTGAAGAACTCAGATAAACTATATATTTCTGCAATCGTGTGTTTATTGTCTTAATGTTTAATCAGTCAAAGCGCTTCTATTTTCTTTTTATTCAGCAGCAACAGCTTGATGCATTTGTAGGGATTTCCTGGAACGTCATAAGTTATATTACTTATGTGAGGCATATTTGGAGTTTCTGCAAGAGGGCGCCTTCCGGCTTCCAGTATGAATGAAACAGACATATTGTGGGGGGGTGGAGGGTTGCACTCAGTAATGCTCACTCCTGCTCACTCCATCCTATTTTGGGTAAAAATAGGAAAAATAATAGTTTGAAAATATGAAGTATGATAATCCATATGTTTTTCTCAAGTGTACAGGACTTGTTTTTTTCACAATGGATGCATGAGGCTCATATTTCATTTCAAGACATGGACTCCATTTTGATTTTGCATATAAATTGTGGTTAAATTTTAACCAGAAAAAACAATTCGATGTTTTCCCAAAATCGTGCCGCTCTAGAAATTATTATGATCATGAATATTCAAACCATTCTCACTCTGAGGCCTCAATCCCAGCATATATTTGAAAATATTTTTAAACTTCGTAACATAAGAGGTATTTAATGTTGTGTTTTGCGCCATTGCTTTAGCAAAGTATCTGTCAAGCGAACTAAAATCGAAAGCGCAATATGGCATTTATTTTACTGTGCATTTGTTTTACAATATATACAGTACACTCTGCTTAATTGGCTTTTTTATTTGAAGGTGGATCTTGTACAGTCATTCAAACAACTGCAGAGTAAAGGGTGTGAGTTTTTACAGTTAAATTTTAAATAATAATTGTGCTAAAAAAATACTCTATTGCTCTCTCTAGGCACATTTTGTTGGATCATTTAGAATTTAGGCAATGTTTTAAAATTTAGTCTCAATTCAACTTAGGGAAAATGGGCAGTTATACTGTAATAAATAGTTATTTTTCCAATACCTTTCACACAAAGAAAGAAGCTCAAAGAGTCAAATAAATATAATTTGAAACAGGATGGGACAATAGTTCTATAAGAGGATTTGGGGCCTTCAGATTCACATAGGTAACAGAAGTTCCATGGAGCCCTTATAGTCCAAGAGCATTATTTAAGAGGCCATAGGCTATGGGACACATATATTCCAGCATAAATAAACATTTGTTTTCATTGTTGATGGGTTTTCTGAATCAAACTGAATCGCGCAGCCTTAAACCCCAGGGCCCCCCCGGGCTTCTGGTAGTCAAGGGCCCCTGGGCACTGGCCCCATTGGCCCGGTCCGTAATCGGCAGACGATGACATTATGTGATCAAATACAATCAACTTATTAACACGCTCCACAGCGCCACCCAGTGGAGTTATAACTGCAAGTAATAAAATTATTTTAACGTAGTAAAATTCGAATAGTATTTTTATTTTTCGAATATTAATTACAGATCGAATTTTCCAATATTCGACTATTCGTGCACACCCCTAGCTAAAAGCATGGTCAGTTTTATCTAAAACAGATAACCGTGAATCTGGAATCTGTTTTATTATGTTAGTTGTTGTACATATCGCGTTAGTTCGGAAATTAAACTTAACTTAAACAGAATTTTCCGTCATTTATGAGACAACGCTTCCCTGCCATTGGTGGAATTTTACGGCTTTCCACGTTTTCAGTATTGTATGGTAGACGGTGCTATTACGCATCTTCTGAAAGAGTAGATCTCCGGATCAAAACAGGAAAAAAAGGAGCAGAAACAAGCGATAAAAGCATTGCTTATGCACATTGTAGTTTTTGACAAAAATGTGATTTTTCTCAACTTTTTGTTCAAAATGTTGCTTTTTTTTAACTTACCCACATTCAAGTGTTGTTAAAAAAAAAGAATGCATGAAGCTAGATTAAAATGATCTTAAAGCAGAGGTTCAGATATTCATACAACTAAATATTCTGGGGGCCATGAATTTTTTGTGAAAATTATCAAAAACAATGGCGGTGACTGGCAACTTTTTAAAGGGGTCATGAACTGGCTTTTTTAATTTTTTTACACTGTTGTCTGAGGTCAACTTATGACGTTCGCGTGGTTTTTACATTCAAAAACATCATAATGAATAAGTAATAGGCTATTTTCTATCCTGGTTTTGAGCCTCTCTCCTGGAACGCTCGGTTATGGGCGTGCCGCACTGAAGACTTGGAAGTAAACGCCGACTGCTATGATTGGATAAGCTTTGCATATTTAATGAGCTTCGGCTCCCCAGCGAGTACACGTGAGGGATTGTTTTGAAAGCATGTGGGGAAATGGCAACCGGAAAGATTCGTCCAGCTTGCAAAATGTCTTTATCAAACAAACACAATGATTTATCTCTCATCCACCCGCAATGTTATTTTTTTATTACTTGGCCCGCCCAATCGGTGGATATAACCGCGAACCGTGCATCAACTAACACACACACACACACACACACACACACACACACACACAAAAGCCTCACTGCAGAGTCAGACAAATCAAAGCATGATCAAAACTTCCGCAATTGCATTTTTCCTTCAAATATCAAGTCAAGAGAGAGTGAACAACACACTTGGTAGCCCGTCTGGAAAACACATAGCCCCGGGATGTTGGGCTTTGCGAGCCCTGGCCCATAGGCTACATGTCCGAGTCTGAGCAGTGATCACGAATCGTAGCACAACACCTCAAATAAAGGATTCTCCAGCACTGTGACAGCACTGTGACAGCGTGCTAAGTTATGTTCAGTTAGACACGTACACATAATCAATAGATATCAAACGATCTGTAACAATGCAATGCCATCACATATAAAAAAACATTTTTTACTCACACAAGTGTGTTGCTTCATTCATTCATGTAATCTCATCCTGTCTGCAAATCCAGTCTCTTGTTTACAAACGAATCCGTGGTGAAATGAAGGAACAAACGTGCAATGTCTTACCCACGTGAGCTGGATATTCATTAAAAATAAAGTTCATCCATGCATTCATATTATTGGAATCTGAATGAAGCTTATGCGGCTTGTTTATTGCTTGGAAGTTCGATCCGGTTTAGCTCCAGGTAGGCCTATGTTATTTATCATGTCAGGCACGGTGGGCGGGGCTACAGAATCAGGCGTTCTTCTTCTTCTGTTAAGGCGGTGTTTTTACCACACTCTGACGTCACAGCCTGGCACATTCTGAGATCTCTCGTTTGCTGGGCCTGGTGTCAATAAAAGCTTTTCTTTGACTAACAAGGAAGTTTTCAGCTCTGAAACTTCAGGATATTCTTATATTACCATGACCTTTTATATATCAAAAGCTCAAGGGAAAGTTGATTTCTCAATTCATGACCCCTTTAAAAAAACGCTGTCGGGGGAAAGAGTTAATATGCAGTGAGTGGTGCTAAAAGGTTAATGCTCTATTACTTTTGAAAATAATGTACCACCTACACTAAACCCAAGCAAACATGAGATAAAAATGCATGCCATGTTCTTTTATCTGACTCGTGTTTCAAAGGACTTGTACTCTGCATTGCAAGTGCAGTGTTGTACCAGGTGAGCTACTTCAGAAAAACCATACATATGGAGCTGGTTATGTGATGCAAACTTCACACTTTTAGTTTACAAATCATGCACTATAAAAGTGTTTTGAGGTCATACCATAGTACTGTGCAAGGAACCATGCAAAAATTAGTCTTTATTAATCACTAATCTGCTCCTGTAATAATAATTTGTGTGAAAAACAGGCTTTGTAATAAAAACACAGATAGGCTACAGTAGGTGTAAAGATTTCCTTAAAGGGATAGTTTACACAAAAATTAACATTTTATCATCATTTACTCACCCTCAAGTTGTTCCAAACCTGTATGAGTTTCTTTCTTCTGTTGAACACAAAAAAAGAAGATATTTTAAAGAATGTTGGCAATCAAACAGTTGACGTTAGCCTTTGACTTTCATAGGGAAAAAACACTATGGAAGTCAATGGCTACTGTCAACTGTCTGTCAATATGTCTTCAATTTACATTATAAGTAAAAAATATAAAAAATAAGCAAGTTTTGTTTTTTAAATAAAGCTGAAATACAGTTTTCTCACCGGTGAATGACACATGATGTGATCCAATAATGTTGTCTTTGGTCGTCTGGCTTCTGGTCTGTGCGCGTTCATGTGTTTTGGAGGAGGTGTGGCTTTGGACGGCGATTTGTAGGGAGGGTGGGATCGTATGCTTTCAATGCTAGAAGGCTAAAGTTAGCATTTCCCAGATCACCTATTGCACCTTTAAATGATCCGTTACACCATCCTCTTTATTGTTGCTTAGTTATTTTTGCATTCTTTGGCTACGGCAGTTCAGCAGGTCGCCATTGCAGTTCCATCAGCAGCTGTTGCTTAAAGTCCCTAATATATGGGACTGAGAACCGTATTCTAGTGCTGTGTAAAAATTCACTGTAATAGTCTGCTGTGGTAGGCCTATGCCATTTCAGTTTTACAGAGCGTGCAGAGCACCATTTAATTTTTAAAAATTTCCAACATTTAGATCGGGTTCGATATGTTTTGTAATAATGTCTGATTTTCCACATGCCTGGCAGCCGCCATCATTGGGGAACATAAACAGTGCGACGAATCAGCGCATTCCAGGCAAATCGACTAATTTTGTAATCGCTGTAATCGATTACGTCGATGCACCGTTCCAGCTCTAGATAAAATATTACAAAGCCAATCACAATTTTTCTATTTTGCATAACTTGCACCTATAAATCAATAAAACCAGGAATGTGCATTAAAAAAGTAAATGATTTGATGTTGATTAAGGGTTTCATCTTGCTTGCCTGTTTTCCACTGAACCGTACTTAGTGGCACGAAGTAACTACACACGCTTGCACGTACGCACCGGCCCAGCTGTGACAGAGTCCCTGATTTAGGCGTGGGAGAAGAACGAGGCCATGCTAGTGCAGTAATAGCCTGGCCTCTGTAGTAATGCGAGAGAGAGAGAGAGAGAGAGAGAGAGATAGAAGAGGCTGTGCTTGTATAAATCGCTGGTCTCCGGCTCCAGTCAGCTGATAGATTTGTAGAAATCATCCAGCCACTATGAGGAACTCAGTTAAGCCTTTGGGATCTTTTGCATTAATAATGACACACACACACACACACATGCATGTGTGAACGATATGCGTGCCGTGGATAAGTCCTCATATAGTGCCTCTTGCTTTCCCTGTTCTGACACACACACACACACACACCTATTTTAATATAGACCGTCTTATTATTTCCTCACAACACAGATTCACTCTGTCGTTCTATTTTTTTCTCTCTCTCTCTTCTACACATACTATCACTCGTTGCACCAGGCTAAAAATATCCACCCCAGTTCTGGACATCCCAGATGCTGACATCACTAGTGGGACTGTATGCAGGATTTGCATGGGATGATTGAGAAGAGAATGAGAGCATGAGAGAGGGAGGGATGGCGAGTGATCAGGCCACGGAAATAGGACTGCAAGCTAACACTGCATGCAGTGAAGATTCTGCATTGACCCCCATTTGAAGCAGCGTTCGTTTATAGTCTGTCCTATATTGCGATATTTGACCTTTTTGTCGTGTAGTAAAGAACGCTGGTCTCCATTTTGTGCCAGGCCTGAAGTTTACTAACAAATCCTTACAGTAACATGGAGGGTTGTGAATGTGCATATAGTATGACTGTATCTTCATCACCTCCTTATTCAGTTAATCTGCTTGTAGTAGTGTTGGCTACGGAGTATGGAGTGCTTCTTTTCTTAAGATGAAAGTGGGTCAGCAGAGAGTCTGGGCCTAGTCTGAGGGGACCACCCTGAGCAGTCATCTCTATCCCCTTCCTCACTTTTCGGTTACACTGGACCACTATACATTGCTGAGAATCAGGCCAAGTTGACTTAAGAAATGAAAAGATTCTTTTATCATAGAATGAAACAAAGGTTGTGTAACAGAGCTGTGTGTTCCCATTGCTGTAGATAGATTGACTGGGTCGTAAGCCAACTTTTTGGTCTTCAGAAAAGAGAATGAGAAAATGGAACTCTATGGTTGAGCACTCTTAGGTTTGCCCGCTTTCATCAAACTACCCTCAATACAATGAGATCCATTCTATATACTATATTTTACTTACTATATTTTGCACTTTTTCTTTATGACTAATCAAATGTAAGCAAATTTGTGACTGACCATGTTAACTCCTTTGTACAGAAGGTCATATTTCCTTACATTAAATATTTTGCTTGGGATATTGGGATGATGTGGATGATCAAGATTTCTGGAGTCATTAAAGCAAAAGAAGGACAAAATAATAAGACATTGTGAAATTTAAATATATACACTGCCTGGCCAAAAAAAATGTTGCTGTTTGGATTTAAATCGGCAAATGCTTAAGAGGCTATGATTGGATCATTATTGAAGTGATTATTATGTTTCTAGCATGTTATATGTTTGGCAACAGTTCTTCTAACCCTAATTGGTGGAGTGTGTAGCTTTTCATTTCTTAAACAACCACGTTGGAAGACACATCATGGCCATATGCCAGGATGACAGTGTCAAGAGATTCATCAGGCTCAAATTGTGAAAGAATGGTTGGGAAGGAGCATGAAGAATAATTTTCACACATGAATTGGCTCCTCTGCGTCCAGACTCCAGACCTTAAATTCATTGAAAGTCTTTGGGATGTGCTGGAGTAGACTTTACAGAGTGCTTGACTCTGGAAATAACATCACAACATTTATTTCCATAGAGGTTTATCAATTTTTGGTCAAGATCTTATATTGACAATGCAAGAGTCAAGCACTCTGTAAGTCTACTCCAGCAGATCCCAAAGACTTTCTATGACTTTTAGTCTCAAGTCCCACCCTACATTTTTTTCTCGTTCAAGAAGCTGTTTCACTTGGATATATGTCATAATGGGGAATACGATGACAACTTCCGTTTCATGCCAGCCTTAAATTAGAAAAAAATAGAAGCATTTTGACTTGTGGTCTTCCACTAAAGTGGACCCTCTTTAAATAAGACAAATTAATTATTACTTAATTGCTGTCCAAAACTTGTAGCCATGTTTGCAGCCATGTTTTATTCCAGCAAATGCTCCTATTTTTCTGTTAAAACCACCTGTTCATTAACTGTTCTTTTTGTTTCTGGTCTTTTCTCTCTTTTTCACTCTTTTATAACAGTTTCTAGAAAAATATTTTGTTTACTGATCAAGATTATTTGTGAAAGACATTGAATTACTTGAGTTATTTATAACTGCACAAGGTATTTACTGTATACTTAGTCACTTTGTGTTTTGTGATCAATCTGATTGCCAATTGGGCATGCACATGTATACTTGCCCACATGTGTCTCTGCAGTATAAATCCAGTCTACTCTTCCTGTGCTATATGCAAACATTACAGGATTCTGTAACGCTGCTAATGTTAAGCACCAACATTTTCTGTTGAATCCTTCCTTTCCCATACAGTGCATCCGGAAAGTATTCACAGCGCTTCACTTTTTCCACATTTTGTTATGTTACAGCCTTATTCCAAAATGTATTAAATTTATTATTTATTTTTCCTCAATTCTACAAACAATACCCCATAATGACAATGTGAAAGAAGTTTGTTTGAAATATTTGCAAATTTATTAAAAATAAAAAACAAAAAAAAGGCACACACCTGTCTGTATAAGGTCCCGCAGTTAACAGTGCATGTCAGAGCACAAACCAAGCCATGAAGTCCAAGGATTTGACTGTAGACCTCCGAGACAGGATTGTGTCGAGGCACAGATCTGGGGAAGGGTACAGAAAAATTTCTGCAGCATTGAAGGTCCTAGTGAGCACAGTGGCTTCCATCATCCGTAAATGGAAGAAGTTTGGAACCACCAGGACTCTTCCTAGCCCGGCCGCCCGGCCAAACTGAGCGATTGGGGGAGACGGGCCTTAGTCAGGGAGGTGACCAAGAACACAATGGTCACTCTGAAAGAGCTCCAACGTTTCTCTGTGGAGAAAGGAGAACCTTCCAGAAGAACAACCATCTCTGCAGCACTCCACCAATCACACCTGTATGGTAGAGTGGCCAGACGGAAGCCACTCCTCAGTAAAAGGCCGCCTGGAGTTTGCCAAAAGGCACCTGAAGGGGTCTCAGACCATGAAAAACAAAATTCTCTGGTCTGATGAAACAAAGATTGAATTTTTTGGCCTGAATGGCAAGCGTCATGTCTGGAGGAAACCAGGCACCGCTCATCACCTGGCCAATACCACAGTGAAGCATGGTGGTGGCAGCATCATGCTGTGGGGATGTTTTTCAGCAGCAGGAACTGGGAGACTAGTCAGGATCGAGGGAAAGATGAATGCAACAATGTACAGAGACATCCTTGATGAAAACCTGCTCCAGAACGCTCTGGACCTCAGACTGGGGCGAAGGTTCCTCTTCCAACAGGACAATGACCCTAAGCACAAAGCCAAGATTACAAAGGAGTGGCTACGGGACAACTCTGTGAATGTCCTTGAGTGGCCCAGCCAGAGCCCAGACTTGAACCGGATTGAACATCTCTGGAGAGATCTGAAACTATCCCCATCCAACCTGATGGAGCTTGAGAGGTCCTGCAAAGAAGAATGGGAGAAACTGCCCAAAAATAGGTGTGCCAAGCTTGTAGCATCATACTCAAAAAGACTTGAGGCTGTAATTTGTGCCAAAGGTGCTTCAACAAAATTTCAAGCAAAGGCTGTGAATACTTATGTACATGTGCTTTTGTTCGTTTTTTTTTTTTTAATAAATTTGCAAAGATTTCAAACAAACTTCTTTCACGTTGTCATTATGGGGTATTGTTTGTAGAATTGAGGAAAAAAATAATGAATTTAATCCATTTTTGAATAAGGCTGTAACATAACAAAATGTGGAAAAAGTGAAGCTCTGTGAATACTTTCTGGATGCACTGTATGACAATGAGTCTTTAAATTTTGCAGTTGCACCATACATGCGTGTTGTCCATGACTGCTCACTCATGTGTAGGTATGTTTTGGAAGAGTGAAGTTTACATATGTGGCCTCAAATATTGGATCTTGGAGGACATTTACACTTGGTCTTTCAGATTCTTTACGATTTCTGCTACTCCATCCCCCGACTCTCTTCAGAGGATGGCCTGCTTTTGGCAAGGGCTACTCTTGCCCTGTCTAAATTTGGAATCCAGTGCCACAGCATCTGCCTCAGAGACAGCTATCTCAGAATATCAGGATCAGAGGTTTTTATATGCCCTTTTTTAGATGTGGCTGTATGATGGGGGATTTTCTATAGCGACTTTTTTGCAGAAATGTTTCTAAAAGTAATGGTGTTTTATGTATGTATTTATTTTGTCATGAACGTGAAGGTGGGTGACTTTTAAGCATCTTTATTAAAGTGCCCTTATTATGCGATTTTAAAGGTTCCTAATTTAGTTTGGGAGGTCTCCTACAATAGATTTACATGCATCAAAGGTCAAAAAACTGTGTAATTTTCTCATAATATACATTGTACTTCATCTCATTTATCAAAGAGTCTGAAAACGGTTCGTTCGAAGATTCAGTCTCTCTAAACGCCTCCTTTTTCACAAGCCTACTGCTCTGATTCGGCCTAGTCTGTTGTGATTGGTCTACTGCTTACAGCGGGTGTCAGAATTTCAGCTCCGGAGTAGAGCTGCGCTGTTCTAGTTGACAATGATTTGCCTGTGTCTATTAAACCTTTCACAAAATCACACCGGAACATTCAAATCTGCTTTTCCGCTGACCCAGAGTGAGTCATGTATAGGTATGAAACAGCTTCACAAACAGTGTTTTATGTGTTACAATCATTCATATTATCACAGAAGAACTGGGATGAAAGTTTATAGTTCGGATATAAACACTGATGTTAATGGAAGCGATCAAAATCACAAATCAAAAATCACCTTTTGAAAGTTACTTCAAATAACGATTGTATTGATTATATCGTTACACCAGTAGATGGCGACAAGTGACTGTTAAAAAATGTATTTGTCATTGAATCATTCATTTAAGAGATTTATTAAAAAAATGCTGATTCATCCAGTAATGAAACAACTGAAGTATTTATAAGTGAGTCATTGAATCATTCATTCAGACCATTTAAAAAAAATAATAATTCATTCAGATTAATTAAATGTTTTAAACAGACTACAGCAATTAACATTTTGTCAGTATCTCTAGTAAATTACATGTTATTTTGTTTAGTTGTCTGTTCAGAATCATGGGAGAATAGTGATCTCTGTTTGAAACAAAAAAATTGTGATTCTCAATTTAACCAGAATCGTGAAGCTCTACTCCGGAGGCTTCCTCAGCACTTGTATACACAATAATACGAACAGTAACGATGGCATTGTTTTTTTTCCATATCAATTCCAGCGTGAGTCCTCATCCTTTTAAAGTTCATGCAGAGTGGATTCGTAGCAAAGAAAACAGCGTCTTCTCAACATTTCGACAACTTGAACCAAACTCTTCCAGGCCTCAGCTACAACTACAGTGTTTGAAGGCGGGTCAAAGTAGACGTTGTTTGCAGGCAGCCAATGAAAACCATAGGCTGGCATTATGCAAATGTGTTACACTGTTATGTAGGTATGTAACAGGAAGTGAGACTAGAATTGCTGACGACTTGTTTCGGAAGTTCAGAGTTCTTTTAGGAGACAGTCACTTTATTTGTTGTGCACTTTAATCTTTAAAACTTTGCAGACCTTTTACATTCATAAACAGCTATATTACACACTGCATGAAAGGTAATATTCGAAAAAGCATAAAAGGGGCACTTTAAATAATAAATGTAAAGCTTTCTTATTAATGTTCAACAGTAACTTTAAATTTAAACATTTACAGATATCTAAAATGATGTTTACATGGTCTGCTCTATATACTGTATAGTTCTTTCTCAATATCAGATAATCTGAGAGCGTAAATGTGGGTTGTTCAGGGGGCGGAACTCTGTTTTGGCACAAGCTAGCCAGACCAGTCAATAGCATAACATAGACTGCTATTGATTTTAGCTCATGGTTGCTCATAAACAAATAAATTAATAAAAAAAACTTGATATTTTGGTCCAAGATTCACATCCTTATTCACTAGCATGTTTTATTGAAGTTGACATTTAAATCCAATGATTCAAAGATAAAATGCTTCTTATATAAATTTCATACAGTGCTTGACGCATTACGCAAATTTGCAGAATGAAAATGTGCCAATGCAGTGGAGTGTAGTGGCCTACAGTCTGTATACTCTCATCTGAGGTAGTGCTAGGCTAGGCTAGCTGCAGCAGCACATTAACCCTGCTGGCCTAGCGCTCACAATATCTCTGCTTCGCATCATCAGACTTTATCTATTGGTGTAATGATGAGTAAAAAGTATTCATCCTAGTACACATGTAATGCCTAGACCCTCAGTGGTTTAGAAAGTGTAAATGAGAAACAGAATGTAGAAGGGTTGCTCCGAGGAGCTCTTTTGTTTTGTTTGAAATATTGCTACTGTACTAACATACTGTGAACTACTATTAGTGGATGCCCTTGCCCAGCATTTTCTTTAAAGCTGAAAAGGAAATTCAATGACATTGGTTGCACTGTTGTATGTTGAAAATCCATGTTTACAGAACAAAAACATACTTTGCATATATGCTACATACTGAATTTCTTTCAAATGTAGCATGATTTTACAGAGTGGGTCTGACATTCTGCTTAGTACACTGTAAAATTTTAATTTTTACAGAAAAAAACTCTAATAATGCTACAATAAAAACCCTTTAATTCGTTAACTTTAGTTACCTTATATTGTGAAAAAGTGTAAACATTGCATTTTATGTAAATCTACTGTAAAACACTGTTGACTTGCAAGTAAACAATGAAAATACTGTATACATTTTCAGTGGAAAAACATTAAAAGGACATTCCTAGAATTCCCTTTCTGACATACAGTGGTGGTCAGAATTATTGGCACCCCTGGTAAATATGATCAAATATGGCTGTAAAAAATAAATCTGCAGTGTTTATCCTTTTGATCTTTTATTCAACAAATTCACAAAAATCTAACCTTTCATTGAAGTAAAAGAATTGAAAGTGGGGGGTAAATCACATTATGAAATAAATGCTTTTCTCCAAAACACATTGGCCACAATTATTGGCACCCCTAGAATTTTTTATGAGTAAAATATCTCTGAAGTATATTCCCATTAATATTTACATGTTTTAGCAAACCAGGGTGACTAGGAACATGAAATTGTCTAGCTATGATGTCTTGTTCCACAGGAGTATAAATATGAGGAAACACAAAGGCCAAATTACCTTAATCATTAATCACAATGAGTAAAGCCAAAGAGTTCTGATGTGCAGCAAAAGATTGTTGAGCTTCACAAAATAGAAAGTGGCTGTAGGAAAATAGCTAAAGCATTGCACATTCCCATTTCCACCATCAGGGCAATAATGAAGAAGTTCCAATCAACTAAAGATGTTACGAATCTGCCTGAAAGAGGATGTGTGTCTATATTGTCTTAATGCACGGCGAGGAGGAGAGTTTGAGTGGCCAAAGACTCTCCAAGGATCACAGATGGAGAATCGCAGAGATTAGTTGAGTCTTGGGGTCAGAAAGCCTAAAAAAAAAAAAAAATCAAACAACCCCTACATCACCTCATGTTGTTTGGGAGGGATTCAAGAAAAATCCTTCTTGCTCATCCAGAAACAAACTCCAGCATATTCAGTTGTCAGACACGACTGGGGAAAGGGACCTGGTTCTGTGGTCAGACGAAACTATAAAAAGAGCTTTTTGGCAGCAAATCCACCAGATGTGTTTGGTGCAAACAGGGATAAAAAGTACCCCATGCCCACGGTTAAAAATACCGCTGGATCTTTAATGTTGTGGGCCTATTTTTTTGCTGGAGGTCCTGGACATCTTGTTCAGATACATGGTATAATGGATTCTAGCAAATACCAACAGATAAAAAATCAAAACCTGACGGCCTCTGCTAGAAATCTTATAATGGGCCGTGGTTGGATCTTCCATCAGGACAACGATCCAAAACAAACATCAAAATCAACACACAAATGTGTCACTGAACACAAAATGAAGCTTCTGCCATGACCATCCCAGTCCCCTGACCTGAACCCTATAGAAAATGAGTGGGGTGAACTGAAGAGAAGAAGCACCAACATGGATCTGGGAATCTGAAGGATCTGGAGAGATTCTGTATGGAGGAATGGTCTCTGATCTCTTGTCAGGTGTTCTCCAAACTCATCAGGCGTTACAGAAGAAGACTCAGAGCTGTTATCTTGGCAAAAGGAGGTTGCAAAAAGTATTTAATAAAAGGGTGCCAATAATTATGGCCAACGTGTTTTGGAGAAAAGCATTTATTTCATAATGTGATTTACCCCCCACTTTCAATTCTTTTACTTCAATGAAAGTTTAGATTTTTGTGAATTTTTTGAATAAAAGATCAAAAGGATAAACAATGCAGATTTATTTTTTACAGCCATATTTGATCATATTTACCAGGGGTTTAGTGTTGTATGTTACTCTGATGGCATTTTGTCTTTGTGTGTATGACTCTGCGCACTGTCTAAACATGAGTATTGGCCATGTTTCCTGGACAGGACACTTATGATGAACTCTGATTCATTATGTGTTTTTTTTATTGTACCATCTGTATTATTACCAGTACTAAAATCTATTTTGCTAGTTCAATTATAGGTATATTAACATTATATCACTTGATGTAATATGGTTGTAAGTTATAAAATGTACAGACACTAATATCCATCCCACATTGTCACCGTGTATTAAATGGTAAATTCTTAGCAACAACAGCTGCCTTTTTTTACCATAAATTTCACTGGATATTTTGTACAGTGTACAAGTCTGGAGCTTCACAAAACTGATTCAGTTACTGATTGAGACCTTGTCTATTTGAAACTTAACTTGGCCTAGGACCCTAATATAGCTGGGTCTAAAATTCAAAGGCTAAACTGATCATTTTAAAAATGAGTTTGAGAAAATTATAAGTTGAATGTTATTTTGCTTTTGCCCACTAAAAATGACATTGTTCTAGCAACCTCTGACAAGTTTCCTGCTTTGCTTTTGACTGCCAGCTGTATGTCACATGGCCCAGTACACTCATTTGTCCTAAATGTGAATTTAAAGTGATGGTTTATATATCTATTTATATACTGTTAATGTAACCAAGATGTTTTCGGCGTCACTGAGGCGTGCTTTTTACATGCATTTGTGGTGCACTCTAAAGTGGCTAAACATAAACAAGGCTTAAGTCTGTCCAACAACAACCTGTTTTAGTCTTTCCAGTCAGTCTGGTGACCCTAATCCATTACCTACCTATCAGTAAGAGAGAGTGTGTGTGAGGATGTGTCTTATGGGTGGAGTTGAACTAGTTTAAAGCTGCTGGGCTGCCATATGGGACGTGATGTAATTCGTGGGCGTGCTGAATGTGTGGGAGATGGTTACTGTCATACTATACTGATTGATGTATAGAGATATGTGGTCAGTGTATTTTTAGATTTGTAGTATGTAAAGCCATTTTAATATGTGGTTTTCCGGCAGGTTAATGGAAAGTTTGTACTGAGAAAAACACACCTTCACCAATGGATTGAGAAAAATAAAATAGTGATTTGCAGTTTCAGCCATTTGCTGAAAGATTTTGATTTGCACTTGGCTCTTGATCTATACCTCAGCTATTGCAGGCCTTCCCAGAGTGAACAGCACCAACACAAGTGGAAAGCATGGCCTATACAATAGGGCTCCAAGGGTAGTGCTGGCCACATTTGGTGTGTACAAGCAAACACTTTTTTTCTGGTTTGTTGTCATGGAGATAGATCTTTTGTGTCCTCTCCCACAAAAAATGAGGTCACCTCTCGTTCAGTGGGCAGCTGTGAGGATTTAGGTAAAGGCTCTCTCTTTCTCTGTTTCTTTGTATTTTAAGATATAGCGCTAACAAAGTACAAGATGTACCTGGGATGAGCGACAATCTTATAATCATGGAATTGTGATGTATTATTGCATTGTTTAGATAAACAGAATCCATTATATTTTCAATTTGAAGATCATCAGTCATTGTCAGTCGTTGAAAGTTTGTAGACTCACTTATCCACTCTTGCATGGATACATCTTTTATGGAATCTTGAGATTTCTTAACAAGTTTCTGCACTGTTGATATGTTGATAAGACGTTATCATAAAAGAATCAAGCCTTAAAATATACAAGACCACAAGCATGTGTTTTACATATCAAATAGGTAACAAATCTGTGCCCCACTGAACCTCATTCGCTCACTCCCACTCAACGTGATATGTTTACATCATAGATCACCAAGGAGATTAGTCAGGTGACCAATCCTCCATCTTCTCTCAGTGGTGTGGTAGCACCCCTGATTTGATTGAGCATGTTCAGGTGCCAATTAGGCTAGAAAATTAGCCTTATTATCTCACATTGGATCTAATAATTCAGTCATTCAGGAAGATCAGGCTGCAGATGGAATACTATTGTTTGGATAACATTTGTTTGATGTTCAAAACGTGTTGAATATTCAGGACACAGACTTAGAAGAATGAGAGTTATGAGTTGAAAAATACATTTAGGTTAGAAATTTTTTTTTTTTCCTCCCTCCATTTGGTTTTGGACATTTTGGATTCCTGCCTCCACCTAGTGTTGCCTCAGTCAAACTTCTAGCCTACCTGAGTTTTATCAGGGTTATAATGGTGACATCTCTCACAATCTGATATACAGAAGATAAATATAAGCTTCTTTTTTTTCTTTGTTGTAAAGCACACTGGCCTTTCATCATAATTAATATCAGATTATATATTAGTAGTTTTTATTGTATTTTATTTTGTTTATTTTATTTAATTTTTCCTGGTTTTACTTTACCATTTAAAAGGCCGGCCCATAGCGTGGAACAGAATGGTTGACTAAAGTGTCCTTTTTGTTTATATTGTTAGTAGTATTCCTGCTAAGTGGACTTCACAGGATATTCAGACATTTTAAGTGAGGTTCCAGATTGTAGGAAGAGTACATTTTCAGTCTGAAGGTCACTGCAAATGGCTTTGGGAATACATTCACATAGGTAAATAATTTCACAGGAAGTGGAGTTGCGGGTCTAGCACTTTTAGTCAGATTGATTTACCTCAAGTGTAGTTTCACAACAGTCTCTTATTAAATTTAGAGGTTTTACATAGGACAAATGATCTTAGTTTAAATATATAACATATTTTCTATAAATGGACATAGATTTATTATATACAGTTGTTTAGTGAACAATGCGTAGGGTCCCTGTGAATTGGAAGGCAGCTTATAATTACGGGCTCATGCATATCCTTAAAACACTGAGTGACAAAGCGTGAAAAATTCATCCACCCCTTTTGAAAGTAAGGAATAATTGACGACGGGCCATTGAATTATTAGAAAAATAATGCACACCTTAGGTGGTTACACCTCGGGTTCTTACGCATCTAATCCCAAGCCTCCTTTGCTAATTTCAAAACGTCTAGTAACAGAGGGTTGAGCCATTGATAGCAGTTATTAGAGAGAGAAAGAGAGAGAGATTAAGCGTATGTGAATTACCTGAGTCTGTGTGTCTCTCTACTGTAAGTTCATCTGCTCCAAGAACAGCGCCATTATTACCTCGCTAGTGAGAAATGTTACATAGCTTTTAAGCTGTTAAACTATTTTACTGATAAAATCGTCAGAGCAACACTGACAAGAAGTTTCTGTGTTTGTGTCCGTACTGTATGTGTTTGAGAGAGCAATAAATAAAATAATTGCACACCTTAGAACGTTCGTCAACCAATCAGATTCAAGCATTCAACAGCCCCGTAGTATAATATAAAATATGCTTGATACTGGTCTTTTCCCTTGCCACATCAGTCCACATTAAATTGACTTTGCTTACTAGTTTTGCTTAAGTGGATTATTCAGGACCCAAAACACATTTCAGACAGTGAAGCCTGTATCTCTGTACTGTTTGTTTGCTACTTTCATTGACTATTGTTAAATGTTTGCAGCAAGTAGCCTTGTGCTACATTCTTAAACAATTTTAGAAGCTGTGATACGTTGATTGTAAGTTATATAACAGGGTAAACTATCTTTCATCTCTTGACCTCATCTTTACTCTCTCTCTCTCTCTCTCTCGCGCTCGCTCTCGCTCGCTCTCTCTCTCGCTCTCTCTCTCTCTTTCTTTTTCTTCCCTCCTTCCTGTCAAGTGCTTATGCCCAGTGGGATGACGTCATCTCAGATGTGCTTGCAGACACACAAGCCGGCTTGCACAGTGAATAATGTGAAACTATTTAAGCCCTTTCCCCCATTTTTCAGAAAGAGAGAGAATATTAAACCCCAAGTTCTGTAAAGGCTAACTTTGTTTTAAATTTATATAAGGCTAAATTAGTTTGGGGTCCCAGAGACCCCACTGCTGTAGGCCTATGCAAAACTATTAATAGTGTACATACATCAATAATAATGCTTTAATTCATAATAGTGCTTTTATTCATGTTTTATATCTGGGGTCTCTCCCTATCTGGTTGAATCAAGTTTAAATTGTTTAAAATCAGTTTTCATAAGATCAACATCAAGTCAAAAAGTAGCATCCTGTTACTATAATGTTAAGTATGTTTTTTTTTTTTTATCTATATAAACCATCTTGGAGTCTCTCAGACCCCAAACAGAACATGAGGATTGATGCTGTTTTTGTATAAAGTGCAAGTTTCTTTGCAGGACGAGCTGTTTGTTTGTTCTATTCATAGTTCTGTTTGTGATCATAGATGTCATAGCTGTCTGTTTCCCATGACTATTGATGATGACCAGGCAGGCACAGATGGAACCAGCTGACTTTTCTGCTCTGCAATTTAAAGAGAAAATCTACTGAATGTATTTAAACATGGTAAAATGTTTTAGTATTACACTTATAGATGGGGTCGGTAAGATTCAAAATATTTTAGAAAGAAGTCTCTGATGCTCACCAGGGCAGTATTATGAAATATTATTACAATTTAAAACAGCTGTTTTACTATATTTTAAAATAACATTTATTCCTGTGATGCAAAGCTGAATTTTCAGCGTCATTACTCCAGTCTTCAGTGTCACATGATCCTTCAGAAATCATTCTAATATGATTATTTGCTGTTCAAGAAACATTTCATATAATTATCGTTGTTGAAAACAGTAATTTTGTGACATTTATAAATGTATTAAGTGTAACCTTTGATCAATTTAATGCATCCTTGCTGAATAAAGTATACATTTATTTTTTAACCCCTTAACTGTCACCCCCCTTTTTGATAATAGATGTGAAAATCCATTATCCACTACACACACTAATCACAAAACAGTCAACCTTCAGACTTTCCGACAATATGTGTTTTGTCAAGATTAGAAAAGGTTTTGATTATAAAGTAGTTCAAATAAATTTTGTAATATGAAACCTGACACCGCCCACAAGGGGAGGAGCCCACTAGAAGAATTTAGAGTACTGTTTCCATGGTAACACAACATCCAATTTCAAAACGGTTTACACAGGATGAATTTAGAGTTTGTACGCTTTCGAATGATACCTAATTTATGATGATTACTAAAATATGTGATACAAAAAAAGGCGATTTAAAAAAAAGAGCGCCAAGCATCCCGCTGGCGGGACGGTGACAGTTAAGGGGTTTTAAAGACCCCCTGTGGTGAAAATCAAGTTTTTAATGTTGTTTATATGTCTATGTGGGGTTTTTAAAACTGCAGTGAAAAAAAGAGTCTCAAAAACACGGTTTGAAATCACCAGTGTTTCTTACGTCACAAACTACCTTGTAACCAATCACGTCAACGTGCGGGCAGGCTTTTAGCTTATCATTAACTATTCTCTGAAGCAGGGGAGTCTCCAGAGAAGCCAGGTTATCCCAGTATAATTTTCCGTTGATATGATATAAATCGGGTACATTTAGCAATATAGCGGGTGAATTATGTATATGATGTATATTACGATGATGAACTTTATTCTCCACTGACATTGTAAGTTCAAAGCGTTTCTAAGGATGCTGATTTTTAGAAGGCAGACTGAGATGGCGAATGGGAACATGACTTGTGTAACATTAGCAACACATTAGTAGCTGTTTGATAACGTAGTCAAGCAAAAGGCTAATCATATTAATTATCGTTATGTGTCCGACGTTGTAAAGAGCAATACATAAAATGGCACGCATTACCATTCTGATACATCTACTTGTAGACGGGCCTGTGCAATTCACTCTTCCACTTTAATCAGTTTCTGGTTCAAACATATATGGCTGAATTAAACCAGTATTTCTACTTGCTATTGTGCAACGTTTACTACAGTAAGGTTGAGCGAGTGGGTCTCTGAGCTGGTGTGAGTGAGTGGAGGCGGGGCTTATTTACATATTCATGAATCCACGTATACTAAATGAAGCAAGCGTGTAGAGCTACATTCAAGCTATTTTAAGGCATGAATAATTAAATTTTCACAGAAAAAAAAACATTTAAATATGTCATTTTGGTAATCAAAGATGAGTTTTAAGGGATAAAATTATTGACTACAGGGGGACTATAAAAAAATCTTGAACGTGTTTATACAAAATCTATATATTCTACTCCATATTAATAGACTACTCCAAGAGTAAGAGATGATGATGATGTGTGTATATATAATAGTTTTTTTTTTTTACCTAAATGGCCTTTGTGGTTGAGCAGGTTTTGCTTAGTCTTGCAGCCAACGTACTCTCCTCAATTTTTCATTAACAAGATTGAGTGTGAAGCACACGAGCAGGGATGAAGACAGGAAGAACAGGAGGGTGGGTGCTAGAGAGAGAGAGAGAGAGAGAGAGAGAAATCCTGGAGTAGCACACATCTGAGGAACAAGAGAGAGCAACTGGGATGCGTTGCCATAACAACGAATTCAGCAGGCCACCTACTAGCTTGTGTGTGTGTGTGTGTGAGATGGAGAAGAGGGTAGAGCAAGAAGATATATGTGTGTGTGTCTGTGTGTGTGCGTGTGCGCGCGTGTGTGTACACGCGTGCCATTGAGCAGTGCTGGAGGAGAGTATAAAAAAAAAGGTGTGCATGAAGCTTGCTTGTGATTGGTCACACCTCTCCTGTCTTTGTGTGGAGTGGAGCATGTTGGGAAAGTGTCCATCGTCAGAGCCGCCTTTTCTGATGGCTGCAGCACAGGAGCTGAGGGAGGGGTCTCTCTGCGCCTCCCTCCCTCCATCCTGCTCTCTTTCTTTCTCTCTCTCTCTCACATCCTCACACCCACTCTCCTCCCCTACTAAAGTAAAAACAATAAAATTCATAATGGAGAGCAAGTGAATTTAGCTCTAACATGCTGATACCTCACAAAAACAACACTGGGCTACCAGCCGCCCCTACAGTCACTAATGCTTCGTAAGTCATTTAGAGGGTTACGAGCAGCACGTTGCTGTCTGTACATACTCTGCTTGAACAGTAAGACACACAGCCTGGGATTTGAGTGATGGTTCTTTGCCTGCCATACACAAACACACACACTCACCAGGAGAGCAGCAGCTCCGTGTGGATGATGTCATCCTATCTGCATCCTGCAGTGTTAGCAGCGCAGCTTCAGACCCTTTGTTGCCCTTCATGCTAGACTCAGACTAGTTTTATGCTTTCTTTTAGCATGGTGAGCTAAGTAGTGAGGCATAACATAATCTTTAAAGGTTAAAGGAGCTGTTCAATCTTACTGTTTAACCTATGTGTAAAAGATATGATTTTTTTTGGCTTCTTTCAAAGCACGTGAACAGACACTTGATCAGTGTTTATTTTGCTGCTTATCAGTTTGGACATTATCTCCAAGAAATAAAGATTGCTAAAGTCTATTTAGGCTATAGAATTATGCATTGTAATTCTCATCTCATCCTCTCCTTTGAAATGATGTGAAAAACTGTATAAATGATCCATAATATTAATTTTGCCTAGCCAGCCATGGTTTGGATAATGCTGACTCAGTTCTCACTATTAAACCTCATAGTGTTTGTAACTTTTACACTAGGAATACAGGTGTGTCACACAGACATTCTGCATGTAACATGTATGTGCAGTGGTATTTCATTTGCAGTTTAATAACAATATGAAAGCATTTGACATTAATCTAAATAATCTGCAAATAATGTAGTGGATATGCTTATTTTAATAATGAGCTGGACAATAGTGGGTAATACATAAATGACATCAAACATTCTAATATTGTATTTAATTTTAATTTCTTTATTATATTACATTCATTTTTAGTATATTCATTCAAGTATAATCTCTCAGATGTATTATGTGATATAACATGTTTGATTGCTCTGAGCTGTGTTAAATCTAGTAAATCGAATATGCATGGGTGCTTTTTTTGGGATCAATATTGACGCATGGCCTGGGGTCTTTCTGCCTACGCAGGCAGAAGGGCTTATCGCTGAGTCGTCAGTATAAGGTCACATTTGGCAACATGTGATTACACCCTGGATGACCCTCATGCTACTGTTGTGACCGTATAGCATCTTGAAAGCTCCTCCACAGCCTCAAACTATTAGGATGTGGCTATTTTGTTGCTTGCTTGTTTGGCAACTGATTGGTTTTTAAATGTCACCTTTTTAATGCAACACAAACATGTTCTAGTCAAGTCAACATTTTTTTTTGTCTCTCTCTCTCTCTCGCTCTCTCTCTCTCTCTCTCTCTCTCTCTCTCTCTCTCTCTCTCTCTAGGCGATGTATCTCCAATCAGTATGTCACCCATCAGTCAGTCTCAGTTCATCCCACTGGGAGAGATTCTGTGTCTGGCCATCTCAGCCATGAACTCTGCCCGCAAGCCTGTCACACAAGATGCGCTGACGGAGCACCTTGCCACCTGCTTCCCGGGTAGCCCTCCAAACACACTTATGTACTAGGGCTGGGGGTGGAATCGATCCACCTAACTGTCATGATTTTTTTTTTTTTAAATTCCAGAATCGATATGAATTAATATTAAATAGCTTTATTTTAGTCCTTGCTTATAGACGAGTCCTTAGTCCTTGCTTATTTTATTGCAGCAGAGGGCGATATGTGTTGTATCGGTGAGTATCAAATGCCGTAAAATCTCTTACTAGTGAACACGACAATATGAAAAATGGTGGACAGAGAGACATCTACGGATATACGACCTACACCATCATGTATAAGTGTATCATTCAACTTTTCCCCATGATCTAGAGTTAAAAAAGCAAACAAAAATCGCAATACATAGCAATATCGAATCGCAATACTTGTAAAATCGCAATTCTTAAAGCGCACAATACTTATCGGCACCCAAGTATCGTGCTAGTATCAAATCTGGAGATAGGTGTATCGTCCCAGCCCTATTATGTACACAAACACACACACACACACACTCGACAGACAAATTACATATATAACATCATAAAAAGACTTCCAGTTTTATTAGGATAATCCTTGTCATTGTCATAAATAATATAGTGCCCAATAAATTCCCATTTTGGACCAGCCACAATTTTTTGGCTTCATTTTATATGCTGAGATTATAGCACTTGGTCAAATCCATAATCAGTATTTTTCGGGCAAGGCATTTATATTTAAAGTTTTGATTTGTAGAATGAAATGGAAAATATTCATACCCCGTCACAATCAAAAATGTATTTTATAATAATGTACATTTTAATATACATTTTATAATAATGTTTTTGGAACAAACTGAATACAAACTGATTTTCTACCTCACTTAACTTATTTTTTTTAAAAGTTGCCAGCCACCGCCAGCGTTTTTTATCATTTTCACAAAAATTTCATGGCCCCAAGAATATTTTGTTGTATGAATATCTGAACATGCATTATATCAAAAGAAAGAACAAACTCTCTGCTTTTAAACAAAAAAACCCAGTTTTATTCTAGCTTCATGCATTCTTTTTATCAACACTTGAATATGGGTAAGTTTCATAAAAAAAGCAAAATTTTGAGCAAAAAGCTGAGAAAATCACGTTTTTGTCAAAGACTACGTATGACTAGACTAGTACGATGATCAAATGATAGATGAAGTAAATTGAGTCCATCAACACCCCTAATGCTTGTACAGTCCTGTAGCTCATCCTGGGTCAACATTTCCTTCAGTAACATTAGGCCGTTTTGATTTATATGATGTTTAATGTTGGTGATTGCGTTATTTTACACATGCATATGATTACATATGATATTGCTTGTTTCTGCAACTTCGCATGTTTCAGGAGATTCAGTACTCTTTCAGAATATGCGTAATAGTGCATCTTAGGGGAAGTGTTTTCTCACAAATAATGGAAAATTTTGTGTTTGGCGGGGAAAGAGTTAAAGGGATAGTTCACCAAAAATGAAAATTCTGTCATCATTTATTCAAAATTATGACAAAATTTTAATTTTTGGAACTCTCCCTTTAATATTATTTCATGGTACTGGTGGAAATAAAATTTATGAAGACACTGTTTTTCCCATGGGAAACTCAGTTTCAGAAACAGTTGAATGTCCAGAGCTATTTTTTGTTTTTTATGAAAACATTATTTTTAATAATCTCTGTAGAATGACCCTGTTGTACACCTTATGTTTCCCAGCTATGTTCAGAGAAATCAGTCAATCAAAGTGCAAAGTGTGCAAACTTCACCTGAATAGTCTGTCTGCTTTCCCTTAAAGAATGAGTGGAGAAAAAAAGGAAAAAAGGAACAGAGGCTCTGGGTTGCGTCATGTTGGTATGGCAACTACCACTGTATGATGTAATGGCAGGCAACATTTAACCCTGACTAGTTACAGCTTATCTGCTCCTTTATCCGTTGTGTGTGTGTTTCTGTGATTGAGAGTGTTGAAAAGCTGATTTGGGTGAAGTGAGGACTTGAGTGCAGCGAGGACACCATGTACCCTGTAGTGCAGTCTACGATGTTGGTGTTCCTTGTCTGTGAGTTACAGACGATGTTTACTTGGTTTACACACGTGAACTCAAAGAAACGTCCACATTACTGAGTCATGTCACAAATCTGATGTCTGTCTTTAAGTGCTTTTGAGCCATTTTAATTGTATATAAATATATTTTTATAAATAGGATTTAAAAAAATTAAAAAGCAAAAGACAAAGTACATAACAGTGGTTCTCAAAATATGGTCTTTGGACCACTGATGTGAAATATAAAATCTAAAAAGGAAAATATCTACACTACTTAAAACTGTTGGTAATTGTTTTGGTAGTTTCTCACAGATTAAGATTTTATTATTTTTATTATTATTATTATTATTATTGTTATGTATTTTTTAATCTATCATCGTATGAGTTAATTATATGACGGAGGACCCCTTTGGTAAGTCACACAATGGCAGTTTTTGTCTTGTTATTACATTGAGGGTCTTACAGACGTGATGATGAAAGATGAGGTAATGGCTGATGTGTTGGGATTGGTGGTGACATAAATCAGCAACCAATGCTCTTCTTTTGATTGGCCTTCTGTAGTTATTTGTGTGATCACACCTGCTCCCGGTTAATGGCACGTCAGAGCTATTTTGGATAATGCTGACATCTACATGAACCCACTAATCTGCACCTACCTCCCCCCCCCCAAACTTTTTTCCCCACTCCGCATCTTAGTGTTTGCCTGTTGAGCTATTCCTTTGAAAAATTAATTGGTATTGATTGAAGATTTATTATTATCATATCACAAATGTTAGCCAAATAGAAAACATTGTGTCAGCACTTACATTTAGTTTGCACTATGAAAATTATTATGAAATTTACATACGGTTGTATTTTCTTCAGGTGTACCCACTCCGAGTCCAGAGATCCTGCGGCACACGCTGAACATGTTGGTACGGGAGAGGAAGATCTACCCCACACCAGAAGGTTACTTCATTGTTACTCCACAGACCTACTTCATCACCCCGTCCCTCATTCGCACCAACAGCAAGTGGTACCACCTGGACGAGCGGCATCCAGAGCGACAGCAGCAGCAGCAGCAACAACAGCAGCAACAACAGCAGCAGCAACAGCCACCACCTCAACAGCAATGCACATCACCACAATCTGGAACCATCACTCCCTCCACCTCTGGCTGTGTACGAGAAAGGCCTAACCCTAAGAACCACTGCGACTCCTATAATGCCTACCGCGATGAGGTGCCCAGTATTCATACCTCCACAATTCAAAGGAAATCCCCAAAAGAACCCAAAGGAGATCCCCCTTCATACCCACAACCCCCACCCCCTCCACCTGCCATTCAGCACCCACCTGACCCCACCGACAAGAGCAAGAGCATGACCGCCACCTTCTCTTACAAGACAGACACACTAACCAAGAAGAAGGAGGGCAGTGGTGGGGGCAGCAGTGAAAGGCAGTCTAAGAAGTTTGGGCTGAAGCTGTTCCGCTTGAGCTTCAAAAAGGACAAGACCAAACAGCTGGCCACCTTTTCAGCACAGTTCCCTCCAGAGGAATGGCCCTTGAGGGACGAAGACACACCGTCGGCCGCAGCGATCCCTCGTGAGGTGGAGATTGAGATCATCCGCCGCATCAACCCAGACCTGACAGTGGAGAACGTGGCCCGTCACACAGCTGTCATGAAGCGGCTGGAAGAGGAACGAGCTCAGCGCTGCAAGGCCAGCTCTTCTGCACAGCACAGTGCCCGCAGTCGGCGCAGCCGAGGTCACCGGCGTGTGCCACACGGGAAGTCGCGTTCGCACAGCAAGACGCGAGCTTCTCGGGGAGACCCCTCAGAGGGCTCCAATCTAGACCTGCCAGCAGTCAGCCTGGAGAGAGACTATCGTTTTTTCAGCCATTCTCTGGTACGCTCGCCAAGAGAGGGAATGTACACGGTGGAACGCAGAAGCGGTGGTGCCTATCTTGTCCACAGCAACCCCAACATTGCTGAGTCACACTTTCCTGTCACCCCGGAGTGGGATGTTTCGGGGGAACTTGCAAAGAGGCGGACAGAGATGCCTTTTCCTGAGCCTTCGCGTGGGACATCACATTCTAGAGTGCACCGGAGCCACAGCCACACTCAGGACCGCAAGTCACGCAATGAGCGGCCCGATAAGGCTAAAGAGCGATCACGTTCTATGGACAACTCCAAGGGCCCGCTGGGAGGTGGGAGCTCCATGCTTGGCACGGCTGAGGATTACGACCGCAGTCCCGATGACAGAAGCCGATACTATACTGACGATGGGACACTAAGGGCCTCCTCTCAAAAGGCCCCGCACTACTCATGCATCATGTTTTCTGCTGCCAAGTTTAGCTCTGAAATGTCTGTACTTGATATAGGCAAAATGAGTTTGGATGAATCGAGGCTCTGTAGCCCTCTAGAACGGAACAAGAGCAGGGACAGCCTCCCAGCCTACAGTGACCTGAAGGCCCTGTCGCCAAAGCCTTTGGCTGATGACTACTTTCAGTGCAATACATCGAATGAAACAATCCTTACTGCCCCGCTGCCTCTGGGCAAATCTGACCATGACACTTTAACCCCATCTGACGGAATCCACAAGGGCTCTCCAGCTGACCGGCAGACACCGCACCTCACCTCTCCTCACCCCTTGGAGTATAAAGAGGACTCCTCCACCAAGGGGCACAACGGTTCTGGCAAACCCACACCGAGCCAGACACCCGAGCCTATGCCCAATGGACGTTTGATACAGCACCAACACAACACTGACCCAGGGGGCGGGGGAGGTAGTGGTAGCACTGGTGGCGGGGTGGACAAGAGGAAAGAGATTTTCAGTAAGGACACTTTGTTCAAACCGCCACACAATGTTTTGACTGTGAGCTATGTGGACAGTGGCTACTCAAAGTCAGGCACTTTGCGTAAGACTCCGCATATGAAATCATCCGAGGTCCTTGACACTCTGGAGACCCAACAGCCACCTAACTCCACCCCTTTGTCTGCTTCTGCCCCGGCACCTACAGGCACAGAACAGGGTGCTCCCTCCACATCTGAAGCTGCTTTTGACTATTACAACGTGTCAGATGATGACGATGAGGAGGAGGTAGAGGAGGCCTCCCATAAAGAGGCGGCCCCGACAGAAACAAAGGGGCGGGCAGGGGCCGGAGATGGTGGCGGAGGTGGTGGGACCATGCAGTGGTTGCTAGAACGGGAGAAAGAGCGGGATTTACAGCGGAAGTTTGAGAACAACTTGACTCTGCTTAGCCCTAAGGAGAGCGAGAACAATAACAGCCAGAAGACTGCTCACTCGGCAAGGCTGGACAGCATGGACAGCAGTAGTGTGACTGTAGACAGTGGGTTTAACTCCCCTCGGTAAGTACTCACTCCATAGGCAGAAGATTCTACAATTGAAAACCCATATTTGAGTGCACATTGTCAACTGTTGATCGTGAACAAGTGTTTAGTGCATCAATTTATTGCCATTCTTCTGTTCTGCTTCCAACCCCCCCTCCCACCCCCGCCTCGCCCAAAGTAATATTGCTACCAAAGTCATAAGATTAAACTAATTAATAATATAAATATAAATTGCTAATGTGTCAGAAACACCTTTTCTTTTCTGACATAGTCTGGTGTTTATGTCTAATGTCTGGTGTTTTTCATATGACGTTTTATATAAGTTTTGTTATATGTCATTTTTAACTAGGCTGCACCTATGAAATGTTTAATTTGATGCACATAGCTGCCATAGGGCCCTTATAATTTCGTATCCCATCTTATACTGAGGTGTATAGCATGGTTTATCCCCTTTCCTTTGTCAAGGCCACAAACCAGCACAGACAGCCTTTAAGTGGGTTTCCCAGGGCTTTGTATGTGTTAGCAAGCCCTTTATGAGTGAGAGGGTGAGGACTTTTTTCAGCTGCTAAAAATAGACCCCTTGTGTCTGTATGACTCATTCAGAGGGATATGGCAGGAGTAGAATAACTGAGAGAGCCTACATGTTCTGCACATGTGCTGCCTACAATACACTCTAAGAAATGCACATAAAATAAAGGGCAATGTACCGTGTTAATATGAAGGAAATTTATGAATTGGTGGTTTTTCACAGGTGTTTTGCCCATATTTTGAATTACACATTGCATTGTGTTTTATGGTTGAAGGAAATGTCTGTAAACTGGTACAGGTACTGATAATTTTCTGCCAAAATATTATGTTTTTCTTACAGTATAGTGCAAGTTTGTGTTTTAGCTGCACTTGCTAATCCAGGACTCTTTTTGACCTAATAATGACATTCTGACCTCATTCTTTGACTGATATGCCAGTTCTTGAAAAGCAAGCTCTATACTGAAAATCTCATAGAAAGCCTCTCTAAACTAAACTTTGCATTACATTTGTAATGTTTTGAAAATGTGTGTAATGCAATGCACCTTTATATGATCAGTTCCATGTATTGATGATAAAAGTAAAGGGCCTTAAATATACATAGCGATGGAGCTATTTTGGCACTCCCACACAAATTTGAAGAACTTTTATCTGAGAGTTGCAATGTGACTGTGCTCTGTCCGCTCCATAAGCTTAGTCTGTATGTCTGAATTAATAGCCTCAAAAAGCTTACGAGACAAAATTCCACAAGTCTCTCATTTTAAGACCCCCAGCAGCCCCTTCACACACATACTCACATACACTCACACACACTCACACTTACATACACACACACACACACAAAATCATTCACTATTTTCTGGATGACTCATCACATTAGTGATGATGTCATTCCACAGCTCCTGGAAAAACACCAGCATAGCTCTTGTGCATAGACACAATTTAGTTTGTGATTTGATGTGTGGTAATGCAATTACACGGAGTGGGACATGCAAAAAAAACTACAACTATGCACTTTTTTTCTATGCAGTACTGATGTTAAATACATCCTATCTGAGTTTAACCTTTGTATTTAAAGGAATAGTTTCCCCCCAAAATGTGTCATCTTACTTGTATGACTTACTTTCTACCGTGGCACACAAAATTAGCTATATTTCTTGATTGCTATTTTTCATATAATTACAGTGAATGGGGACTGGAGTTTCATGCCTCAGAAAACAAGACACAAAAGCACTATAAAGTATTGATAAATTAGATCTGACTCAAAATAAATATTCAGTTATGAATATGACATTTGCTACTTCTCTCATGTTTCACTTTGGAGAGTGATTGTGTAGATTTTCAGTGAATAAAGATTTAAATTACAGTCCGTTTCCTACAACACTATCATATGGACCTCTTTTATAATACTTTGGTGCTTTGTGTCCTTTTTGAATTGTATAAGCTTCAATATCTGCCTATTGTAATTTCATTGACAAGAGCAGGGAAAACTTTTTCTCCTTTTGTTTTCTGTGGACACATGTAAAAATATTCCTTCTTATATATTTATATATTGCTTTCTTATGGTTGGCGATCAGTGCTTCTGGTTTAGTTGGGTTTAGCGTGAACATGTTATTCTTGTCATACCATCCTAAAGATCTAGAGCATTTTTGTGCAGTTAAACAATCCTGCAAACCAGAGTAAAACCATATAGGGTGAGGTAGTGCATTTTCTCTTTTTGAGGACTTGTGTGATTTATATTGTTTTTCATGCCTCGAAATAATCAGTTATCTTGTCTTAAACCTCACTCTTTTTTTCTTTCCATTTCTTCTTCTCTGGTCATTTTCCCACATCTACCACTTTCTCAGCACACGGGAGAGTCTGGCGTCCAACACCTCAAGCATCGTGGAGAGTAACCGGCGACAGAATCCGGCCCTGAGTCCAGGCCACATGGGTACCACCAGCATCGGCCCCCCATTCAGCTTCCGTGCAATCCCAGAGCCCCCTACCACGCAACCTGAGAAACTGCAGAAATCCCCCAACTGTCTTGCCTCCATCACCAGCGTCTGACATGGGCCCATCTGGGTTGACGTAGGGTCAGGGTGATCTGCAATGTTGGGGTGCCTAAGTGCAGTAGGTTGGGCGACTCCCTCCATCAAGCACCTCGACTACATGGGGACTCTTAAACCCACAGGCATGGCTTCCAGAGACTGTTCCCACAGCATCAAAGGTCACTGCAAAAAAAGAGAAAAGGGGAAAAAACGGAAAAGGAAATGTCTCATCATAGGATTTACCTTCACAAGCAATTAATCAGGAAATTCTGCAGTCGGAATCAACTGTCGTTTTCAAAATAGGCTTGAAGTAACTGGTAATTTAACAATGTTTTCTTTTCAAGAGTATATTTTGTCAGTCACAGACTAGAGATCATCCAGCCAATGGATTACATTTGCACGCGTTAAGAAATAGATGCTGATGTGCTGGTCAAAGGTATTAAAGATTTGTGATATTGGTATGCAGTACAAGTTTAAAAACTGAGGCATAAAAGCTCTCATCTGAGCAACATTTAATTCATGAAGTTGTATAATATTCCTAAAAATAAACTCATTTCTCATGACACTGTTAGCTGCATTGGTGAAACAATAAGAATCATACTCATATGCTTATTAAAAAAAGTACATAGACTGAATTAGTGGAAATTCTCATTCTGAAATTAAAGAATTGTTTTTTTTAGAAAAAGGACTATTGTTTTTTTTTTTTACCCAAACTTATTGCGCATACAAAGTACTTTGTATGCAACTTTACACTAGTTTCATTAAAGTTAATATTTAATCTCAGGTCATGAACAGTTAACTCTCCTAAGAAGAGGTAAAGCATCAGTTAGTCTGTAATCATGTTTCTGTGGATCGTTTTACCAGTCTTTGTTTTTTAAGGGAATAAAACACATTCTCGGTAGACAAAAATATAAATGATTTCAAATTTAATTTTTGTCTAAGTTTAATTCAGATGTAGATTATTTTTATTATGTTAATTCCCTTTTGAAATAAAAACAGGTGTGTGTTTTATGCCAGTGTGAATCCGATACCAAGTCTCATGAACCTGGACACTTGTGGATGTCATTGTTGGTTTGGAAACATGCTTGTCTTCTGTGTAGCTTGATGGCTCTATTTGTTGTCACGAAAGGAGGAGGATGTTGGGAATCACAATGGCGGGAACACGAGTGTTGTGTCCAAAACACTCCAAGGAAAGGTCATACAGTTCTCTTCCTTTTGGGCCAGTGGGATTCAGAGACTCTGCCCTTTTGCTGCTCTGATAAAACCTTTATTTTGAAATATGTTCTTACTTGAGTTGAATCCAGACCACTATGGTGTTTTATTTTCAACTTTGTTTTCCTTGGGAATTGAGCTGGTTTTGATCATTACTCGAGCCATGTCCCTGACCTAAATGCAAAATATGGTCAACAGATGACATGGTTACAAATTTTGCCACAGCCAACACATTATATGTATATTCACAATATTCTCAACCTTATTTCAATAAATGCTTCTTTTTAGGTTGGAACAACTGATTCAGTGAAAGTATGTATAAATAATTTGCTCCACTCCTATCAAATGTCAGAGATGAACATAGATTACATTAGATTTGGACCTGCCTGTGTTATATACAGTAAGGCTCAGATCCATGAGCAAAGGCCCCTTTTCCAAGATTGAATTAAACATTAAAATACTTGCTTTGAACATTTGGACTATGGCTTTAACTGTTTGGTGTGCCATCTCAATGCACCAGAACTAACGGTCTTGTCCCTTCTGGCAGTGACTCGGTGAGATTTGGGAAAAAGATCAGAGCTCATGTCACATCCATTGGTGCTATTATGTGGTGATCCTCCCTTTTTATCTTTTATTTGCTTCTTTTCCCATACCCTCCACAGTTTCATTGCTTTATGATAAGTGTTCAGGTGGATATCTTCCTGTGGGACTTCTTGTTAACCACTTTCAGCTCGCTCCCTCTCACCCGACTATTATCCACACACACAGACACACCTGCAATCAGCCATGCAAACTACCCTAAACCCCACATACATGCACATAACTAGCTACCTCCACCACCTGTGTAACAACAAGGTAGGGACGTGTACAGATTTGGATTCTTTGCCTGTGGAACACAGCGCTATCAGCCTCTTCTCTGTGAATGTTGACAAGGAGCGGCGGACATTGTAACTAAGAGGACTTATTCTAAAGTAATCAGTATTAAGTGCTGTAGTTTCAACTCAATTTTTCTCAGTTTTTGACAGAAGTGTCTTTTGCTTATTTGCAAGTTGTGTATAAATCTGTCTAGCACCACATCTACAAAAGATTCCCAATTTTATGTTTCCCTCTGGTTTTCAGTTCTCTGCTGCCCCCTTTACATGAATATTTGCTTCATGATTTCAAGCCCAGTGAGTAACCATTCAACTCTAGTTTGTTGAAAATGCATCTGGACAGAAATCAAGGGACTACATTCTATATTATAAACAAGCACCTCAACAGATACAATATATTAAAATGAATCATGTCAGGCATCCTCCAATCCTAAACATTTAGCCCAAATCAAAAATTGTTCATCTGCCTTCTACTTTTTGGCAATTGGAAATACTGATTACAATAGTATTGTTTTCAGTTTTCCACCTATTATTTGAGAGGACTGGTTAGGGTCCAAACAGCCTCTTAGACCCTGTAGTTGGAGGTGGGATGAAGATTGTGGAAAGACAAGAGCCTCATATATTAAATGGTAATTTTATATCATTGCTAGACATCACAGATGTACATCAGAGAGCCACATTAGACAGAGCAAGCACCTCATAACATCAGCTCTATAAATAGATTCTTTCTCAAAACATTTCAACAGAACTTTACTTAAAACAATGATTTAAGTCCAGAAGTATATTTCAGTTTAGTGACAAATACACCTCTGCAGAACTTGAATCACTTTGAATGGTTTCTGATGGACAATACAAACACATCCTATGTCACAGGATGCATTTTGGGTATGTGTCACATGTTGTGAAATTTAGTTTTAATTTCAAACCCCTCCTTCACCTGGTAATCTTTTTCCCCCCACTTTTTTTCAATCGCGTTAGTTTTTGATAGACAAAAGGGAGTAATGCAGCCAAGACTGCCTTGTAAAAAACATGTTTGCACTGAAATGCCTGGCCTCTGGTTGCTGTTAAGTCCATCCAAGACGGATGCTTTGTTTATATTGTAAAATATTTCATATGAAATAAAAATGACCATGAAATGTCTTCCCTTAACATTATGGATTTTAGAACCACGTCAGACAACATTGTTTCTAAATGGTGACAGTGTACAGTATCATACTGTAAATGAAATCAATCTGCCATGCTTAGTATAACTTCAAAAGAAAACTGAAAGATATGAGGGATCTTTTTGTAATGTCTATAATATTTGAAAAGAAGTCCCTATTTGTGTAGTAATGGTGTTTCATTGTTGTGGTAGTGTATGTGATAAACCCAGTTGGGAGATTGTGTTACTTTTTCAGACAATAAAATAACATGTTTGGTTATATGTTTTAACATTTCTTGTGTCTTGAAACCTGTGGAATGTCTAAGATTTAGGCTATAACATTAGTTGTAAGTATTTTGGGTGGCATTTCTATATTATTCTAAATGTTTGGTTAATATGAACTAAGCAGCACATTTCTGTAATCTTTTAAACATTTTTTAGAAGAAATCAATAAGGTCTCATTTAATGTATTAACATGAACTAACAATGAGCAATACATTTGTTACAGTATTTATTAATCTTCGTTAATGTTAGTCAATAAAAATCCAGCTGTTCATTGTTTGTTCATGTTAGTTCACAGTGCATTAACTAATGTTAACAAATACAACATTTGATTTTAATAATGTATTAGTAAAGTGAAACTAACATTAGTGCTGAAACTAACATTAACAAAGATTAATAAATGCTGTAGAAGTTAACTGATGAACTAATGAAACCTTATTGTAAAGTGTTACCAAAATCTTTTGGCATGCCAAATGAAAATGATAGTAAGTGATTAAAAAATTATTGTGTGAGAAAGGCATGACAGACATTTTGAAAAAAAAGGGGGGTTCTTTATAGAACCATATGAGTTCTTGACAAAATAAAGAACCCTTTAGGTTTTATACAAGAAGAAACATCTTAAATGATTGTATAATATTTATGTTTAACAGGTTATTTAATTTTTTTCTTGTGATAAAGTGTTTATAAGCTGCTTAGTTCATAAATTTTAATTAAATTGAATAATGACTTTAAAACAAAATTAATTAATTAAAGCTTAATCCATAAAATGATCCTATGATGGGAACCCCTAAAAGAGCTGTATATGAAGCACCTGACAGAAACATTTAAGGTCATATAGAACCTTTTCCTCTAAGATTGTAAGCAGAGCTCATGCTCTGTCATGTATTTTTTTTTTATATTTATTTAATGTAACCTAATTTTATGATACATTGTTTTACAGGTTAAACATAACGAATCATTGCATACTAATTAAATATGATTAATGACATTTCAGGGCTTCATGGATGAACTTCATGGATCCCTGTAAAACTGAATCATTAATAAATAAAATATCTGTTTTTTACTGGATGAGACAGGAAAGCAAATTGGTCGAGTTTCTGTATGTTGTATCTTGCCACCATCTAGTGGCAAACCAGCGTAAAACAATTTAGGCCTGTACGGTTAGGCTATGATTCAAGATTCAAGATTTGTAATTTAATTTAAAAATGTACAACAAAATGTGTCAAATATGCTGATTTGAATCATACACATAAACCGCTAGATGTGACAAATATCAACGAGCAGAATCTGATCGACAGAAATTTTTAATAAAATGGTCATATGCAGTGACACATTTGAGACATTTAAAGTCACAGCATTTATAACTTAAAATAGGCCTATGGAAAACAAATATTTCAAATACTGTATATACATTCAATTCAATTTACTTTTATTTGTATAGCGCTTTTCACAATACATGTCGTTTCAAAGCAGCTTCACAGAAAATGCATGCGTCTACATTACAATTTAAAGTGATTTGTTATCAGATTGTGTCCACGTTATGCATTTCAGAAATGTTCATATACAAAGCACACAGTTAGCTAACAATGTATTAATAATCAATATAAAAAATAAATTAAGGCACAGACTAAGTGGGCTAAGTGAAATAAGAATACATGTTGTTAACAATGATTAGGGTATATAGATAATTGAGCATGGGTGCGTGTCGATGCAGAGCTGCGCCATCTGAAGTCCTCGCAGGAGTTGGAGTTGTCTCTTCACAGGTGATGTTCATCTGAAGTCTTCATCCAGACTGGAGCTGACGGACTCTCTAGTTACCTCGGGATGGGCGTCCCGAGATAAAACAGAACAGGAAAATAATTAGCGTAGCTGCTGTTCAAAGCATTAAGCAAAGACAATCATGTGCACTGATATAACTGGAGTACAAGGTTATGAGATGCATTATGTGAATGCTTGGCTAAAGAGATGCGTCTTTAATCTAGATTTAAACTGGGAGAGTGAGTCTGAGCCCCGAACATTATCAGGAAGGCTGTTCCAGAGTTTAGGTGCCAAATATGAAAACGTTCTCCCTCCTTTAGTGGACTTAGATATCCTAGGTACTACCAGAAGCCCAGAGTTTAGTGATCTTAAAGAGCGAGATGGATTGTAAAGCGATAGAAGATCAGTTAAATACACGGGAGCTAAACCGTTTAGGGCCTTATAGGTCAGAAGCAATAGTTTATAATTGATACGGAACTTAATAGGTAACCAGTGTAGAGATGATAAAATAGGTGTTATATGATCATATTTTCTTGACCTAGTAAGAACTCTAGCAGCTGCATTTTGGACTAATTGTAGCTTGTTTATCAAGGATGCAGGACAGCCAGCTAGTAATGCATTACAGTAATCTAGTCTGGAGGTCATGAATGCATGAACTAACTTTTCAGCATCAGAGACAGATAACATGTTCCGTAGCTTAGCGATGTTGCTGAGGTGGAAGAAGGCTGTTTTTGTAACATTTAAAATATTATTTTTGAAAGACAAGTTGCTGTCTAATATAACACCCAGGTCTTTTATACTGTAGGGGATGAAGTAACAGTGCATCCTTCTAAATGCAAATTGTATTCTAAGAGATTCTGTGTACAGGTTTTTGGTCCAGTAAGTAGTACCTCAGTCTTACCTGAATTTAATAGGAGAAAATTACAGGTCATCCAATATTTTATATCTTTAACACACTCTGTCAGCTTGGATAATTTAGAGATTTCATCTGGTCGTGCTGAAATATATAACTGAGTATCATCAGCATAACAGTGGAAACTAATTCCATGTTTTCTTATAATATTACCAAGTGGCAGCATATATATTGAAAATAACAGAGGGCCTAACACAGATCCTTGCGGCACTCCATAATTTACCAACGTTATCTTAGATTTTGCCCCGTTTAAATAGACAAATTGATAACGTTCTGATAGATACGATCTAAACCACTTTAATGCCTGTCCCTAAATACCAGTGTAATTTTGTAGACGATCTAGGAGTATTGTATGATCTATGGTGTCGAATGTGGCACTAAGATCAAGTAAAACTAGTATTGAGATACAGCCTTGGTCAGCAGCTAAGAGTAAGTCATTTGTAATTTTAACGAGCGCAGTTCCTGTGCTATGATGGGGTCTGAATCCAGACTGAAATTTTTCATAGATATTGTTTTCTTGTAAGTAAGAGCACAATTGAGCGGACACATTTTTTTCGAGTATTTTAGACAGAAATGGAAGATTTGAAATGGGTCTGTAATTTGCTAATTCATTTGGATCTAGTTGTGGTTTCTTAATGAGAGGTTTAATAACTGCCATCTTGAACGGTCTTGGGACATGACCTAGAGATAAAGATGAGTTAATAATATTGAGAATATATATACATACCATGGTATTCTTCTTTTCAGTGGCATTGCATAATGGATAGATACTCAGGTGACCTTCTTCTGAAAGGTGTCTGAAAAGTAAATTATTAACTTCATCACCCAACTGTCTTGGTTATCATAGAGATAAACATGTGTCCACACAGTTGCTTCCTCACCACTAGAACCATAACAAAAAAAGGTGATAAACGTATTTAACATTAGAAGCATGTCCTCATTTGCGTACAATTACAGACTGTAAGGAAGAAGGATAAATATGTTTAGAATGGAAGAAAAAGACACTGGACCTTATACTTGAGCCTTAAACAATAGCAGAGCAAATTTCTGTGTATACAATTGTTTTATTACATAAATTGTCGCATTAAATGGGGACAAATTACGCCAGAATGCATTATGAATGATTTATAAAGGATTTGATAAGTTCACCCATCAGTTAAAGATAGACAGAAATACATTGGGACTGTAATATATAACTGCTTTTCAACACTCACCCATCAATATTTGTTTTATCTCAATGAATTTCTTCAAATTCAAATTCCAAGCATCACCATATTTTTTTCTTACAATATTTCATTATTATATATATTTACAATTTAGGTTATATTATTTATAATGATTACTAAAGATAAAAAAAAAAAAATCTAAAAACATAAATTCCTCATTGCTCTGTAAAAGAGAAAAAAGCTGCATGTTCTTATGGACAATGACCACGATAATTGTTGAATCCTCCAGTCCTCCAGGTGTCGCTAGAGAGACCACTGCTACTTTTGTCTGTTTAGAGTCGACCCACAAAAAAGAAGCAGCTGTTACTAGCAAAGTTTAGGTTAAAGTTTTCCGCCGGCCAGTAAACAATACATTTAAACAGATTCACTAACCTTTTATTCCTCGGAAGTGATCTAAGGACCATGGCAGACAGAACTATGTGTAACTGACGAGGGTCAACAGTAATGGACAGTGAGTAGAGGATTCTTCCTTTTTAATTTAGCGCTATTGTTGCTGTTAATAACGGGATGTTGGGTTGTTTAAATATTCAAGCAAACCTTCTCAGTAGATTAGCATTGGAAATTCTGCAACTGATATTCTCAAATGATTTTAAACTTACATTATTATTGTGACACTTAATTATAAGCGTGATACATGTAACGAGCTTCTCTGTAAGACGCAATATGTAACATTAGATTATTTTGGGTGGATACAAACATTTTGTTGTTGAGAACAAGCGGAAGAGTGTGTCAGTCACATGCTTCCTAAGGGCAAATATTATGTCGCACTCGGGCGTTTATTCCACATCTAAATCTATATCTGTCTTATCACATGCAGATTTAAAATCTGTAAATGCGACTGGTCAGATTCAATCAAATAATGTCTTGCGCTTAAAAAAAAAAAAAAAAAAAAAACAGAATGAGAAAAGTGCTGCATGCTGTGAAGTGATTCAGAGAGAAAGATGTACAATTAATTATTGTGCATTGTAAAGGAATTTTATAGGGCAGTCAATGCACTGAAATATTAGAAATGTAAAGGGCAGAGAGTAGATGATCAGTAACTCAAATATGGTGTTTATCAATTTCACAGTGCTTGCCGGTTAACATCCAATCAATGTCTGAGGGCCTGTAGCTATGGGGACACAGTTCACAATTGATGACGCATTCGTCCTGGAGGGGGAGGAGGAGGAAGGTGTGGTGCCTGCAGAGGATGTGGGGGAATGGAAGGGGAGAGAGAAAGACGGTGGCGGAGAGATGACATTTGGACCTCTTTCTTTTGCCAAAACACAAAGTCATCCTTCTGGATCCGCTGGCACTCCTGAACACAGTAATCTGAAATATCAGGTCAGGTGTTTGCATGTATGTCACTTTCTCTTTGAGAGTCTTTTGTACGGGCAAATCTGACTGATTTTATTTTGTGTTCTCCCACAGAATCTGGAAAATGAAGATGCTTTAGGTGGCACTGTGAACTCTTCTTTCAACAACTTCTTCAAAATCAGGTTTGGCATTTCACACCACAGTGTTGTCATTTTTCATTTGAACATTGTCATCAAGCAAGAATATTAAAAGTTAATCCAGAATTTGTTGATTTAGGTTTTATTTGATTATTTTGCACTGATAACATCGTTAATTAAAACCTTTACCTGTGATTAAAACCTCCAGACGCAATTAACAGCAGTTGTCAGCGACGATATATTCACCCGTGTGTAATTTACATCTTCTACTGTCATTATTAAATGCTAGATTGTTAAAATTTTAAATCAATTTTTGACAGACTGAACAAGCAGAGTAAGAAAACGTTGAAGCAAGGAGTATACATCTCATAAACAATGACAAATACACTGAACAAAATTATAAACGCAACACTTTTGTTTTTGCCCCCATTTTTCATGAGCTGAACTCAAAAATCTAAGACTTTTTCTATGTACACAAAAGGCCTATTTCTCTCAAATATTGTTCACAAATCTGTCTAAATCTGTGTTAGTGAGCACTTCTCCTTTGCCGAGATATGCCACACCTGTGAGGTGGATGGATTATCAAGATGCTGATTAGACAGCATGATTATTGCACAGATGTGCCTTAGGCTGGCCACATTAAAAGGCCACTCTAAAATGTGCAGTTTTATCACATAGCACAATGCCACAGATGTCGCAAGTTTTGAGGGAGCCTGCAATTGGCATGCTGACTGCAGGAATGTCCACCAGAGCTGTTGCCCGTGAATTGAATGTTCATTTCTCTACCATAAGCCGTCTCCAAAAGCGTTTCAGAGAATTTGGCAGTATATCCAACCGGCCTCACAACCGCAGACCACGTTTAACCACACCAGCCCAGGACCTCCACATCCAGCATCTTCACCTCCAAGATCGTCTGAGACCAGCCACCCGGACAGCTGCTGCAACAATCGGTCTGCATAACCAAAGAATTTCTGCACAAATTGTCAGAAACCGTCTCAGGGAAGCTCATCTGCATGCTCGTCGTCCTCATCGGGGTCTCGACCTGACTGCAGTTCGTTGTCGTAACCTGACTTGAGTGGGCAAATGCTCACATTCGATGGCGTCTGGCACTTTGGAGAGGTGTTCTCTTCACGGATGAATCCCGGTTTTCACTGTACAGGGCAGATGGCAGCATGTATGGCGTCATGTGGTTGAGCGGTTTGCTCATGTCAACGTTGTGGATCGAGTGGCCCATGGTGGCGGTGGGGTTATGGTATGGGCAGGCGTATGTTATGAACAACGAACACAGGTGCATTTTATTGATAGCATTTTGAATGCACAGAGATACCGTGACGAGGTCCTGAGGCCCATTGTTGTGCCATTCATCCACGACCATCACCTCATGTTGCAGCATGATAATGCACGGCCCCATGTTGCAAGGATCTGTACACAATTCCTGGAAGCTGAAAACATCCCAGTTCTTGCATGGCCAGCATACTCACTGGACATGTCACCCATTGAGCATGTTTGGGATGCTCTGGATCGGCGTATACGACAGCGTGTTCCAGTTCCTGCCAATATCCAGCAACTTCGCACAGCCATTGAAGAGGAGTGGACCAACATTCCACAGGCCACAATCAACAACCTGATCAACTCTATGCGAAGGAGATGTGTTGCACTGCGTGAGGCAAATGGTGGTCACACCAGATACTGACTGGTTTTCGGACCCCCCCCAATACAGTAAAACTGCACATTTTAGAGTGGCCTTTTATTGTGGCCAGCCTAAGGCACACCTGTGCAATAATCATGCTGTCTAATCAGCATCTTGATATGCCACACCTGTGAGGTGGATGGATTATCTCGGCAAAAGAGAAGTGCCCACTAACACAGATTTAGACAGATTTGTGAACAAAATAGGCCTTTTGTTTACATAGAAAAAGTCTTAGATCTTTGAGTTCAGCTCATGAAAAATGGGGGCAAAAACAAAAGTGTTGCGTTTATAATTTTGTTCAGTATATTTATTGTATTAATTGGAGCAATATGAAGTCCAAAAATCTTATTATATTACAGATTCCTTGTTGAATTTGCACTTCCTCTGGATATATTTTTGGTCTACCCAAAAATCATGACACCACAACAGTTTTTACCAGGACAATATGTTGATTGACTTGTTTTATAAGATGGAAAACTCAAATACTACTACTTTATCCACCTTATTACTACGCCTCATGACGCTTTGCACGAATTATGGGTGTAAGTTCCGTTAAGCTGTAAACAATCAGTGAAAGGCTTGCTCTATGAACACAATAATATATTTTTTATGCTGGGTACAATGTGATGACATTATTCTACTCACCCTTCAACTATCGATCATTAAAGGGATATTGAAAAGTGTAAAAGCATCAACAAGGCAATACAATTTTTCCACAGCAATAACGGACGGGTTAAATATCACTGTAGTAATATATATCTGTATTACGTAACATACGTTGCCTTTTATTTTCAACTTTCATTTTCAAAGTGATTTCTGTCATTTTGACAGATAATAAATTGTATTTACAATTGGAAAGAGACGTGAGGATTTGAAGAGAAAAACGAGAGATTCTTCGTGCATTCCAGTTATTAATGGGATATATCGTAAATTAAATCGGGAGAACAGACCATAAATGTGCAGTATATTTTGTCCTTTTCCATACTGTTACAGAAATTTGTCTGAAAATAAAATATGAAGGAAAATTGACAGCTCATTCAGTCAAACTGACAGATAAGCTTTATTTGTTTCACAACCTTATGATTTGAAATGAATCATTTCAGTCTTTTTGAATAGAAGTTCTGTACTATAGAACTGTAAGTGCCACCCATAATTCAAAACGCAGTAGGCTCGTCAGGAATAAGGAGGATAAGATGGACCCAGATTTTGTTTTAAAGAATCTTTTTAAGAGTCTTTATGTATACAAAATTGAAAAACATATTTTTTTTCCCCTTTAAGTTAAATTTTATGTATATAACATTGTTTGTATTTATTGAATACTGAATCTGTTTGTGCCTTGAAATAGCATGTGAAGCTGATATGGCAATAAACTTAAAAGTAAGAATATTACTATTACTACTGAAAACATCACCTATTTTACTTTAACATTTTCCCCCAATTTTTCCCCCAAGGCAAGTTAATCCCAGTTAATAATTGGTAAATATGCAATCTTACTTATCTGCAATGATACATTCAAATTGTCACTCACCGTAGTTTGCGTTAGAAATGGCAGATTTTAAAATATAACTATACATACACTGTGATGTCATCACCAAACAACTTTTTGTTTGTTTTTAGCCATAGGCTAATGCTAAATGTTTAGCACAGCATCTCAATTTTCCAAAACATTTTCATCAGAGAACAAGTGACCAATTCGCAAACAGACAAGGCATTAAATGACCAACTAAAACAAAATAAAATATGTTGCTTTGATGTACAAGTACTTGAAAAAGCCAAATGTCAAGCCGAGTGTCTGTCTGTGTTCCAGTGATCCTGCTACTCTGTCCTACTGCAGCTCTCAGTGGTCATTCAGCACACTCAGCTCAGTCACACAGCTGTCTGCTCACTGCTGCGGGTAACACACACACATTACTGTAAAACCTCTTTTTATGTATTTATGTATGAGACTTTAAATTGATATTAACTAAAATGACTCTGGTCTTGTTCATTTAAATAGTTTGTGATATTCTTTTCCTTTCCTCAACCATTGGTCTGTGTGGATTGTTCCCAGGTGGACGTCTCATCCGCTAGTGAAGAAGAACAGACGAGTCGTTCTTGCCTCGTTTCTCCTCTTAATCACTGGAGTTGGTGAGACTTTCATACCTTTTGTGAAATCCTTTGATCATAATAAGTACTACAGATCTCAAGGGGAAGGTGATTGGGAACTGCTGTTTCTGTCTGACTTGTAAAGTGTTGTTAGTGTTTATCTTGTTGTCAACTGTGATCTTAAGCACAGATGGTAAATTCAGATGTGATTGTCAGCTGCTTAGTAAATGTATTATCTCTTCTCCCTCCCTATCGTCCCCCTCCCTGTGCCTCCTACCTATCAGCTTTGATCTTTACAGGCATTGTCATACAGTTAAACCCTCACGCAGGTAAGACCTGTCACGTTGCCATTGGTTGCAAATACAGATGAGACATGAGCAGGGTTGCTTTAGCACACAAAGTTTTTCAGCTAATTATAAGTGGAGCATATCAGTTAAAAAAAAAATCAGTGTTCTTCATGCCTTAAAAACAAAGACAACACCACCTTCAGACATCTAACTCATCAGTTGGTTTCATGCCAGTTTTGGCCAGTAAATTATGTAACACATGTATTGATGCCTCTTTTCAGGTGTTTCAAGTGCAATTTTCTTTGTTCCTGGATTTCTTCTCTTCATTCCTGGTGGTAAGATCTAAATGTATTCTTAATACAAGCTTTTATATTGTATATAAGCTTTGTCAGCTTTGCCTTTGTGAATATCAGTAATAGATTTTGGACCTTTGACAATATATTATAGATTTGTAAATTGTGAAGTAATGCAGTCAAGAAATGTGCATACAGAGGAAGAAACCGACTTTAAAGAGGACCTATTATGCCCTTTTACAATGTCTTGATTTTGTTTTTGGGGTCTGCTAGAATGTTTTCATGCTTGAATGTAAAAAACATATTTTTCATATATTTTACATTGTTGCAGCACTTCTCTTCCAAGTCTGTCAGTAACGCTCTGTTTAGTTCCAGTCTCTGTGAAGCCCCTCCTTCTGAAAAGCACAAGGTGCTCTGATTAGTCGGCTGGAGCAGTGTGTTGTGATTGGTCAACTGCTTCCAGTGTGTTTCGTAAATGTCATGCCACTTACCATAACTACAAGTTTCATCCGGGTGTGCCCATAGACTGTAAAAAAATATGGATGTAGTGTCTGTGATGTCACCTGTAGGTTTCTGAAGAGCATTTTTGAAGCTCAAAAGTGGGCGGAGCCAGCCGTCGCCATCTTGGCAGTGCGTCACTGCGCATCACTCCCGGATAACTGAAAATAGGCACAAAGGCGGGTCGTGGGTTGACTAACAGACAGCAGACAAGTGGCAGTAGCGGCAATCCATCTGTCACTCAAGTGGCCAAGCCCTTAATTATGCTTTAAAAAACTTTAAGGCTTAATATAATTTAAACGGATGATTCACCCCCCTCACAGTTGTCATGAAGGCCAAAATTAGCTATATAGACCAAAACCAATTTTTGTACCAGGCTGTAAACGTATTTTTTGATGCTGTAAAGTTGGGCATTTTAACATGGGGGATATATGGAATTGACTCCCTTTTGGAGCCTGTCTCTAGTGGCCAGTCAATGAATTGCAGTTCAAGTCACTTCCGTGTTGCCTTCAAGAGAGAGACTAGAAGGTTGCCACTCGGGTGTGCCGCACACATCCTGAAAAGTGAAGCCAAATCATTTCAATCGCCCCCAGGTGGCTGAATGCAGTATAGATCATAAACCCCACCCTCTCCATGTAAACAATTGGGACGTGAGCCAAACTACACAAATTACACTTAAAATAGATTTCAGTGCTTAATGGTATAGAGAATAACTCCCTTTGGACTGGACTTTGTGCTCTGTAACTTTGCAGACCTTTTTTTTATACTCAAACAGCAACATTACACAAGTTGAAAATGGAAAAAAAGCAAAATAGGTCCTCTTTAACATAAACAGCATTGCTTAAAGAAAAATGCTAGAGAAAAACAACAACTCTTGCTCTTCCCTTTTTTTGTTTCAGTGTATCATGTGATCTATATAAGCTGTGCAGTTCGGGGACGAAGAGGATTCAAGTTCTTTTATTTGCCGTACTTTGAGAAGTAAACCGTTTCTCTTCACATCATCCAGACTGGTGGTCTGGATTGCCCATCATTTCAATATCCCACCCCACCCCACAAAAAAAAAAAAAAAATGAAGTAAGGGGATGACCCATTTTTTACAACCTCAGTTACTAGTGGTTTTCTAAACTATTTCTTCATTTTTGTAAAAGCCTAAAAGCCAGTCTGTACACAGGTCTTAAGTATAACCTCTACATTAAAAAAGTAACAGCAGAGCTTTAACTGTGATTTACAATATACAATCTTACATCATAAGAAGGCACAGACTTGTATTGTGTTCATAGAATTTGAGAAGTTGCATTCAATTGAGATGTTTTATATTGTTGTTATATGTCCTTAGTTCAATGAAACATACTTGGAATTCAGCAAGGAGCATTATAATAAGCTTGTTATAGATGTACAAAGTTGTGTTATAAATAGACCACCATTTATAACATTAAATTGTACACCACTAGCCTTGTACAGTATAAAAAGGAAATCATAGACAAAACAAATGACATGAGGAATGAAAATGCAAAAAACATGGAAAAAGAATGCAATTTAAAATTTAGGCCACTGCATATTACACACACACACAGTCTGAGTTATAAAGCATTTTCACTTATCTTCTGTCTATTGTAAAATCAAGATATAGCAACCAAAGTGATTTGCTTTCTACTGCACATTCATCTTTTTAACTAGTACCACTACTAACACTTTGAACCACTGTTTTAGTGTACATCATACAACAAATGAATGTTGAAAAGATTTTGTATTGTGTATTTTTTTTAATTAAGACACTACAATAAAACCTGTTTTTATATTTGCTTTTAAATCTGTGCTGTATTTCTTCATTGTGCACATTGACTGTTGTATAAAAAATAATTTATACAAGAAACTTTAGCAAAATCTCATTACATTCAAACAAGACACTGTCTAAACACAAAGGAAAATGGTTTGACAAGTTAATACACAAGTCTTAATTAGTTGAGTGTCTCTATTCAAGTATTTGTAGTCCCACTGACATGTGAGAGATGAACCTAAAGTAAAACTAAAAAATGCCTCCAGGCAGTTCAATAATTCTGTTATTGAATTTACAAACATGCCAAATTCATAAAAAAAAAATCATTCCAACATTTCGTTCGAAAACTCTGATCTCAATATTGTGCTACACTCTGTAGAAAAACATAAATGCTAATCTCCAGTAACATTTCCATTTAATTTTTGATTGTTTTGTTACATCTGCGGTCAACAAGTATGAAATGTTACTCAAATGTGAAATTAATACTAGGCATATTCTACATTCTACACTTAGTTCTGTTCCCAATGCTGCATTATTACTAGCTTACACTTACACCTTCTCTGATCAAGAGATTCATCTGTGAGGTAGTTCTACAAGTTACATATTTAATACAATTGTGAGAATGAGGTAGTGTGTTGTGAAATATTTCAGAAATATAATGATTAGTATAACTGATTCAGACAGCTTAAAACTGTTTGGTTTTAAAAGTTGAACATCAACAAGTCTAATGCCTGATAGCACTTAATATTGAATTATGGGTTGTAAGATCAGATGAACAGCAGCAAGTTGTACATTTCAAGTGTCTTCATTGTAGTGTTTTGCAACCGAGAGGTCCACAGCTTTAGCCATCATACTTGCCTGAGAAGTTGGGCTGCTGGTGAGATCTGATTTGTGGGCAGGGCTTGAGGGTCGCTCGTCTGTGACATTTTGGAAATTAAACAGGCAGGGAAACCATGGAGGAGTGTTATAAGCGATTAGGGGCGAGTCCTCTCTGCAGCTGGTCACTCTGAAATTTGTTTTCGCTGATGTGAAAAATGTGTTTGGTGAGGAATTAGCTGATGGTGGAATCCTTAACACAGAACTACACGATGATTTTTGTGAAGCTTTTATGGACAGGTCCTGAGGAAGCTGAAAGGGAAAGTTAATAACGCTCTTAGCACAAAAAAAAAACAAAAAACAAATAGGCCGTGGCTTGATGAGAACATGAATGTTTCTATTGTTGTATGTCTATGTACACTTCAGTTAAAAAGTTTGGGGTTTGATTTTTTTTAATGTTTTTGAAAGAAGTCTCTTATGCTCACCAAAGCTGCATTTATTTAATCAAAAATACAGTGAAAATATTATTACAATATAAAATAACTTTAATAACATTAACAATAACTAAGAGTCATTGTTTTGATAAGCTGCTTTGGTTAGAAAGCAAGAAACTTTCTCACCAGTTTGAAGTTGAACTATCTAAAGAACTTTTCATTGCCTGCCAGTGTGTTAAACTTAGGGCCTTATGATTTCAGCAATGCAGAAAAAGCAGACAGAATCGCGGAATCCAGTCATAAAAATAGAATTAACTGTATAATGTGGAATGTCACATACACTATATTGCCAAAAGTTTTGGGACGCCTGGACAGGAAGGGGCCATTCGTGATTCGTCACTCCAGAGAACACGTCTCCACTGCTCTAGAGTCCAGTGGCGGCGTGCTTAACACCACTGCATCCCACGCTTTGCATTGCACTTGGTGATTTAAGGCTTGGATGCAGCTGCTCGGCCATGAAAACCCATTCCATGAAGTTCTCTACGTACTGTTCTTGAGCTAATCTGAAGACCACACGAAGTTTGGAGGGTCTGTAGCTATTGACTCTGCAGAAAGTTGACGACTTCTGCGCACTGTGCACCTCAGCATGCACTGACCCCGCTCTGTGATTTTATGTGGCCTACGACTTCGTGGCTGAGTTGCTGTTGTTCCCAATTGCTTCCACTTTGTTATAATACCACTAACAGTTGACCGTGGAATATTTAGTAGTGAGGAAATATTCACGAATGGACTTATTGCACAGGTGGCAGCCTATCACGGTACCACGCTTGAATTCACTGAGCTCCTGAGAGCGACCCATTCTTTCACAAATGTTTGTAGAAGCAGTCTGCATGCCTAGGTGCTTGATTTTAGATACCTTTGGCCATGGAAGTGATTGGAACACCTGAATTCAATGAACTGGATCCCAATACTTTTGGCAATATAGTGTAATTTGAAAAAGTAGGGCTGTACACTTAATCAAATTGTGATATGGACATAGTATCTGTGAATATTAACTTGCAAAAAGACGGCTATTTAAAATGAAGACTGCTTGTGTCTGCATTATCTTTTAAGGAATATCACACAATATAACAATTTTCCATCCATGTTTTAATTTAAACAGAATCTGAATCTCTTGTGCAGCACTATGTCAAAAAAAATGAACGGAATTGTTCAAATATCATTTGATGATATTTTAAAAGATGAACTAAATTGTTAAAGTTTTGTGCATTCATTTTACCACAATTTTTCATAATAAATGTGTATTAAATTATAAAACACTGAGTACAGAAGAATTAAAACAAAATCTGAAAAAGAAAATCATTGGACCCTATTATTGATAACATTTTAGAAAATTAAAGTTTTTTAATCCAATTGATTAGACATCTTTCTGATTATTAAAATTCTGAAAAATTAAAATGGGAAACATGGAATTAAGAGAAAAAAAAAAACTGTTTTCAGCAGCCATTGCTCCAGTTACTTGATCCTTCAGAAATCAGTCTAATATGCTGATTTAAAACATTTCTTATTATCAATGATGAAAACGGTTGTGCTGCTTATTTTTGTAGAAACCGTGATACATTTTTTTTCAGGGTTCTTTTATGAATAGAAATGTCACTTGATCAAGTTAATGCGTCCTTTGCTGAATAAGAAAAAAAAAAAAAGTAGTACCGACCCCAAACTTTTGAATGGTAGTGTATTTGCCTAACTGGCTGTTACAAAAAAACACAATTTCTTAAGATCCAAGTGTCTAAATTGTATTTAAAAATATACATACCTGTACCAAGTCTTCGTCGCTGTATGTGCTCTCTGTGTCACTCTCTGTATAGTATAGAATAAAATCCATGATGATGTGCAGTTGTGTTTGTGGCCAACAATAACATGTAATAAGTCATTTATGACTCCTATGGTGAATACATCACAGTAGACAGTAGAGATAAAGGCAAGAAAGAACCTTACCACTGTAGGATGACACATGGGAGTCCTGGAGAGGCAGAGACGCTTCAGTGGGGCAAACCGCAGGTTCTGCATTCTCTGTTGCCACCTCAACAACTGCACACACATCAGGTAGTTCAGCTACAGCCGTCTCCCTCTCAGATGACATGGGCTCAGGGCAGCTCTCCTGCTCTGTTGATGAATAAGCAAGTATAAAACAATGGATCTACTGTTGAAGGCAGAGTACATTTTTTGGTGGTCAGAAATCACATTGAGATTTAGTTATAGTTGATTTATATATATTAAAAAAAAGTTAATAAAAATGAGTCCTGAGCTCTAGCATCACTGCAATAAAATGCATACATTTTAAGTAAGACTTAAATTTCCAAATATGTTCTGGAAACAATGTAGATAAATATTGCTGTCTCTGTTATTGCTGTGATATCTGAGGGTAGAATAAATGAGGGAATAACAAGTGGTTATTTACCCGCAAATAGCACAGTGCTGTCCGGTGTAGTTTCTATCGTAGTCTCTACTTCACTCTGTCCATTTAGTGTTTTAATTTTTCTGGGAGTGCCAGCTTTCCGTTTCTGAAATCCCTTCTGAAGAATTGAGGATAGGTGTGAGATCATTTGCAATACTTGGTTAGAAGTGTGCACTGTTGTTTAAGTGTAAAGTAATGTGTTCCTACTTTTACTCTTTGCTCCAGGTCCATCTTTTTCTTCCCTGAAAAAGATGACAATATGCATTTAGAGGATCTTAAACATCATCAGAAGAATTTGTTTATCAAAATAAAATTATGTATTCTACACTAATGATAAGTGTATGAGCATAAAGTACATGGTGGAATTTACTAAATAGTATCATGTTAAGTTAATGACCAAACTTACCTTTCTTAATCGCTTTTTCGGATGAGGAAAGCATCCTGTACATTCTGAAGGCATTGCTTCCTCTCTTCATGCTTTTATCTTTCACTTCCTCAATATCTGGCAGAGAATTCATAGCACAGCGGAAATTTGCCTTCCATGTCTTAGGATCTGGTTTGTCAGTACCTGGACGATACTTTCCTGTATGAGACATAATTGGATAATAACTAAGTCACAAGCTAAGTAGATCCAGCACCATGATCACCCTGGCAGAAATACATTAAAAGCTGTATGCAAATGCAGAATCAACTCAAATGCATTGTGAACCTATTGCAGAATTGACAAACTTCACCTTTAAAGTAGTCAGAATCATTCTTACAAGAGACAATTGGCAACAGCTGTGTCAACAGTTACCTGTGTGAATGGCCCAGTTCTTAAATAAAGGTGCATCCTTTTCCAAATCCCATCCATGTCTGGCTGCATGCATCCATGGTATCTGAAATATCCTTCTCTCCTGTTAATGGAAACATTTTAATAGTGTACTATTAGACTATGTTCACACTGTCAGTCCAAATCATTTGTGTATCTGATTGGAATCTGATCTAAATGACTGACTGTCCACACTGTGTATGTGTGTATCACAACTGTTCAGATCTGATTTGTGTGTGTCCCATGGCTTGTTTTCGTTTTCTGGAATATCTGCATTGGTTTCCATGGCATTGATGTTGGGTTGGTAGGACTATGCCAAAAACAACAAGTAAGGGTTTGCAATGTTGTCTTTACGACAACGTGTAGCTGCAGCGCTGATCTACTAATGAAGCAGTGGCAACGAATTGGAGGCTGGCATGAGCGACGTCTCTGCCGCACAGTGAATGAAGTTAAGACACCATGAATTTTCTGTGACCTGCACATTGACAACAACGCAACCTTGTTTCTGCAACAACGTCTGACTTTTTTTACGAGGTGAGAAAGTGAGGGAGAAAAGCTATGCAAAATCTGATCAGAGAGGTCAGGCTGAAACGGATTTCCAGACATGAGATTTGAACATGATTTCAAACCACATATGAATGTAGCTTGAAACGGATTTGTAAAAATCGTATTTCATGTGATTTTTTGCCCTTCACACTTGCTAAATATGATCGCGATTGGATTCCAATCGGATCGAATCTGCACAAAAATCGGATTTGGACTGACAGTCTGAACATAGTCTCGCGTAGCCAGACCTTCAGACTGATGGCAGAATGTCTGGACTAGGGGTAATATATCATTGTCCTTCTCTGTGTGACGCCAAATATCGATATTTTAATTAATAAAATAAGGTGCTCAAAATAGATTTCCCTGCTCCCAGTGTCGCTACTTCATGGCTCCTTGAGGTGGCGCTCAACACATGAATGAGGAAAACGTGAACATTAGTTAACTGGCCTAAGAAAAAGAGGTTTTTAATGGGATGGCGGACAGCAGTGTGAGTAAAATAATAGATGATAGTGAATAGTGAGGTCAATGTGCACGATCTGGCATAGTTTATGCAAGCACCAAAGTGATCTCTCGCGCGTATCTCTACGCCAGATCGTGTACATTGACCTCACTCACCGGAAGTGATCGCGCGCTGAAGGCTGTTGGACATAGTGGTGTATTAGAGGTAAAAAATTATATAAATACTGTTCGGTTTCTCACACAAACCGATCTTTTAGTTTCTTAAGACATCAATGGGTTTAATATGGATTTGTTTGTGCATGTTTTTTTTACTCTCATAGATTGTGTTACCATTCACATGCATTATACGACTGACAGACTGCAACGGTTGGAGTTAAAAATCTTCATTTGTGTTCTACTGAAGAAACAAAGTCACCTATATCTTGGATGCCCTGGGGGTAAGCAGATAAACATCAAATTTTTATTTTTGGGTGAACTATCCCTTTAACCTTTTCACAGCCATTTTGTTTTCATAGTTCATAGATATTGTGATGTATCACATAGTGAGCCATGTATGGTATAGTATGGTATCGTATCATATCGTGAGGTACCCTGTGATTCCCAACCCTAGTCTAGGCTCTTCATTGGCCAAGGACAACCCAGAGGCCATCAGATCTGACTGACATGTAAAGCAACCAATCTGTTCGTTTTGTTCTGCGTCATGTTTAGGGACGTGAAAATGTAACGTCGATGTCCCTACAATAACAGACCTGTGTGTAAAACTCTTGGATTTATTTGAAAGAGTCTATACCGCAAACTTTACATACTTCACTAATCCAGTGTTTAGTTGAACCTGATAAGTAGCCGTTGTCACAGTTGTAAACAAGACGGCTTGCTTCTTCCATATTCATTTCACATTTGGCGTCACAGCATCTTTGTTTCGAGGCAGACTGTTAAAGAACGCGACACGTCTCCTGGAAATCCTGTAGAATTCAACCAATGAGATGACGACTTCGAAATTCTTGAAGGGTTTCCAATTTTGTGTGCCATTGTGTGCCATGGGCGTGATGTCTGAGACTAGTCTGAACAAGGCTTTACCCAATCCATGTACAACTTAGTTAACTAACATGTCAAGCGTGCTCAAAATTACAATGTATTGGAATTTGACAATGTATTTGCAAAGACACAAAGTGCCACATGAGTCGCATTCTCTTCTTAAACTGAATACGATAGAATTTGATGTCAGATTTCCACCCTCACCTCATCGACCCAGAGAAGACCTTGAATTTCCCCGCTGGTAATCTGTTGCTCCAACCACGGGCGCATTCTCATTCTGTCCACTGGCATCTTGACTCTAAATAGAACAGAATTGAATAGAATGGAGATTTAAATGTACTGGACATCCTGTCTCACACAATAAAATTATGTGTGGAAAACAAACAAACATCAAGATTAAATGAAAACAATATCTGTTAAGAGTATGACATTAGCATTTTCACTAGAAAAAAAACATGTTAAGTGAAATTAGACTTCCCATGACACTTTGAAATACAAAATACTTCTAAAAATACTTCATATCCATGTATTCTACGCAAACAGGGAATTCTGTTAATTATGGTTAATTAATTATAGGAATTAACTTTAAACAAGTAAATAAAATAAACCGCCCAAGAGAGAATGCCACGGGACTAAAACGCGTCACACTTCTACCCTCCCAATGTTCAAATCAAATCTACGCTATTATAACGATGATTCATTCTGCGATAATACACAACGTGCTCCACCTTTATATCGCGTACCTTTCACACAAATTCTATATAAGACCAATAATTTATTATTCCGAATATGTAATGCCTTTCATAAAAGAAAAAAAGAATAAACGATAAAAGATAATGACAGAGTCAATTAAAACCCTAAGTTTAATGTCATAATGTGACATATGTGGACGTTTACTAATGTAAACATGTTTCAGCCCAGCCCAGACAGAGAATCATGTAGAATCCATATATTTATAAATAGACTAATAAATGCATAGGTCTGCTTTGAAGCCATGCATTTACCTGGACGAGAGGCAGTCGGTAATACTAAGATCCCTCGATGAGATGTGTTACACAATCCTGCCCTAGAACTGCGCAGAAAACATCACCACGTTTCGTTTTAGATTTTCTTTCATCGTCTTATGAAGAGCGACGTAGTGTCTTTTTTAAATCGACATATGAATTCTTCCAGAAACCGTGCCTTTCGCGTTTGATAGAATGACGCAAAAACGTCATCAAGAACCAGACCGCGGAAGTGAAACAACGAAGCGTTTCATTGGTTGGCGTTACTTTTGAAACAACGGTTTCTTTCACTTTCACTTCCGCTTCCTATTCCACACCGCCTGCTGGAGCTTGACGTTACTACCAGTAAATCGCACTTTTGCAGGTTGGGACGTGTAGCCTACAGTTGCAGTAAAAAATGGGCCAAAAATACACATTAGGGTTCTGTGACTATGGAACTTGATGAAGTGTATATTGAAATTGTTTAATATAAGAACTTTAAAAACAGACCATATGAACAACAATCGAGTGGGTTTTGTCATTTAATTTGTTGAACGCATTGGAATGTTCCCGAAATATAAGCGTTTTAACTGGGTTAAGAATTAAGAGAATTTAAGAGAATTAAAAAAAATACAATGTAAATCATATAACTTACATGATTTTGAGCAAATTGTAGGTGTTGTCAACTCTTATTTTCCATCGTGCATGTTCTGACCCCATAATCCTAGAAGAGCACGCTTATTTATAACCTTTGGGTGAGTGAGGGTGAGTTTCGCTGTAGTTGTACTGTGAAACTTCTCAGCGGTTTCTACCGTCTGTGACCCAGCTTGTTTTGGACAGACTGATTTAATTCGGTTCCGAATTGCGCAATGTTGGGTGGGGTCGGAGCAGGGATGGGATGTGAGGGATTTAAATGGTATCATTTCATACTGCTGCTAGAGAGCATACATATACTACTTAAAGGAATAGTCCATCCAAAAATGAAAATTCTGTCATCTCACCCTGCGTGATTTTTAGTTCCCATTGACTTTCATTGTATTTTGTCCATACAATGAAAATCAAAGGGAACCAAAAGTGTTTAGTTACCTTGCATTCTTCAAAATATCTTCTTTTGTGTTCCACAGAAGAAAGAAAATCATACAGGTTTGGAACGAGTAAATGACGACAGAATTTTCATTTTTGGATGGACCGTCCCTTTAAGTTGGGGGTCAGAACTTTTTCAACTACTCTCTTCTTCACTCAATTGTCATTAAAAATGGTGTTATCAATGACTGGTGAATATGTGCAATACCTGTTCAGTTTTGTTGTTAATATTTGAGATTCATATGCTATTAGTTATAATCACCGTTATTTTATTAAGTGTTATTTATGTAGCCTAATGATTCCATATATGCGTTCAAATATCCTTTTTTTAAGAAGGTAAACTTTTAAACCTAACGTGACTTACATTACGTCTAAAACGACACTCAATTTCAAAGAAAATGACTTTTGAGTCATTTTAGAGATTTTTGTTAAATGTTATAGGCCTACATTCAGTTTTTTTTATTCTAACAAAAAACAAAGTACATAAGAATACGTAATCATAATGACTATTTTATGAACGAACGCGCGTTTTTACGCTTTTGCTGAGCGGCTGAGGAAACTGCAACAGTACGACGTATTTTAGAATAGAAAATGTAATAGAGTGTCTGTAATGTAAATAGAGAAAGACTCACTGCAATGTGCAGCGTCGCGTAGAGATGGCGCTATTCAACTCTTCGCTCCTCCTCTAAATCCGGAACAATGGGCTGGACTTTTTTTTCGCGGGAAGTTCTTCTGCTCTGCTCTGAAGTTGGACATTCAGTGCGAATCACATCAGGTAATATCGATAAGAGCAGACTGTACATTTTCTGATTCAGACATGGACGACAAGGCAAAGAACGGCACATCAGAGCTCAACGGGTAACGTGTTTTATCTATTGCTTTACTGTTAAATTCATTATCAGCACATGTTAGGGTAGAATTATGACATGATTTTAGATTTGTGTTCCTGAGAAATGTGTTAGAGTACTGAGAAGTGCATACGTTTCATAAAATATAAACTTGTCCCTCAAACCTGATTGTTGTACTTAGTGAAATCACGTTAACCCTCACTACAGCAGGCTTCCAGGGCTGAAGATGCCAAACATGGCCACAAGAGGGCAGTAATCATGATATCCATGTCGTGTACATCTATTTGTCAACAAGCCATTCGTTTTTTGTGCTAATGTGTCAGAAACAAATGCATATATTTTCTGCAAAACTGTTAACACACCCTTGTTGTTTTCACACAAAGTGCAGTTCTGGTGCACTCCCCAGTGTTTTTTTTGTTTTTTTTTTAAAACATCAACATTAGGCTTACAATCAGGGTTAAAGGTGCACTATGTAACTTTTTTTTCAGTAAAATATCCAAAAACCACTAGGCCAGTGTTATATATTTTGTTCAGTTGAGTACTTACAATATCCCAAATGTTTCCAACTATTTGTAAATCGTGAGAATTTAAATAATTGCTATTTTAACCAAGGAACCGGGACGTGTGAGGAAGTCGCCTGTCAATTGCGTCATATCTGCGTTACCCTCGGTTTCCAGTTTTATTTTGCAGAAATGCTTTACTCTTACTGCAGTGTGCAACAAGTGTTATAGCAGCCGCCGAGCGAACGCACAGAGTAACGTCATAACATAATTTTCAGCACACTCAAATGTATCTAATATGATAAACAGAGCTGCGTTACCTCATACTCATGACCGGAAAAGCGGAAATGGCGCCCGCGACTGTGGCATAATAAAAGTCCCGCTGCTCCCGAGGCGTGTGTTGCGTTCATCTTAATAACAATCGCTCCAGCGGCCTTGCTCAGCTCCCACAACACTCGGTCCTGCTCTGCTTCATACTACAGTAATGTTAATAATCGCATCCATGAACATGATTTCTGCCTGAGTCCTATCCCGATTCTTTTCAACCGACTGTGAGGTGAAGACCACATGTCCCAAGATTCTGCGCTCAAACTTGGCGTCATCAAGCTACACCTTTGTTTTGAATAGGCGACCTCTAGTGGACGGAAAAGTTACATAGTGCACCTTTAATTAGCTGCATCTTTTCCCTCTGATTTTAGGGATAAGTTATGGTTAGGGTTAGAACTGTTTTCGGAAATGAACGTCCAGGGTCAACAAAACGTGTTGATCCAGGAACGTCTTACTTGGCAAAATCATTGCAATCGTAAGTGAGTGCTACAAAATGTTTAGTCAGTGACAGGTTTTTATAATCATAAAATCACATTAGATTTAAAAGGGAAATCTAAAACCCATGGTATTTTCATCTATATTGTGTGAATGGTTTTCAGATAACTGCACATTTTGAAACTGTTTAATGACTACCTCAGCATTGTCTCACTGCACTGCCCATTAGCTTCAGATCATCAACCTTCAGTATTCCACCTTTAGACTCACTCACTCACTCTCACACACACACACAGACACACACCTGCTCTGACAGCTGCTCAAAAAAGAGAGAATCACCAGAGACATTAGGAAAAAGAGTGAGTGAATTCAGATGGGTCCATTTAAATTTTCACACATAAATCCCCTTGCCTTTCAAAGACAGTCACTGAGATGTGTCGCAAAAGGTGTAATATCACTTTAAGCTAAAATGGAAAGCCCTGGAGGAAACCATCTGATGATAATGTCTGTCAGTGCTTATATCACACATGTAGACAGTCATTGGTGGGCGTCAGGGGTGTCAGTGTTAAGATCAAATAAAGATGTAGTACTCTGCTGAGACAATAGGAATCTTCCATACTAATTGAGATGCAGATATTTATGTACACTACCATTCAAAGAAATTAATACTTTATTTGGCAAGGATACATTACGTTTCAAAATGACAGTAAAATATTTATAATGTTAAAAATAAAGACTTTAAAATAAATACTATTGTTTTGAAATTTATATTCACCAAAGAATCCTGAAAAAAATGTTTATGGTTTCCACAAAAATTAAGCGGCACAACTGATTTCAACATTAATAATAAATGTTTCTTGAGCAGCAAACCAGCATATTAGAATGATTTCTGAAGGATCATGAGACACTGAAGACTGGAGTAATGATGATCAAGTCAGCGTTGATGTCATAGGAATAAATATCAATTTACAATATATTAAAATAGAAAAGTTATTTTAAATTCTAATAATATTGTACAACATTACTGTTTAAATGTATTCTTGAACTTAAAAAAAAAAAAAAAATCACACTGACCCCAAACTTTTGAACGGTAGTGCAAATATAAGATACAAGTGTAGCAATTGAGATACACACACGTGCACATATGCTGAAGATGTATACATTTTTGAAAACAGAAATTCTACACCAACCATTTTAATTAGTATCTTAGTTGATTTTTGAACTGACATGAGGGCACGAATATTGGCCAATGCTGATCATCTCAAAACGGCCAGATATTGGCAGATTTATTGGCTTTGCCAATATATCTGTCTGTTACTGTTCCTGGCACCTAAATATTCATGACAATTTGAATAATTATAAAATGTGGCTAATATTTAGACTAATAGTATTAATAGTAATATATTTATGATATCAATTTTTATTACCATTTGAAATATTGTAATTCTTATCACAATTTTCAATATCATCTAAAAAAATTAATACTAGCCTAAAAAAACTCTCAAGCTTACTGAAGACAAGAGCAAAGAAAACAAACTACAATAGAACAAAGACACAAGTGAAATAGACCTGAAAAAAGTTCAAGCACTAGAAATACTACATTAAATGTATAAAGTAATCTGTTGTATGTATAAAAGAACAATGCGTAGTCTTCACTGTGTAAATTAAACATACATTTATTCTTATTAAAGTTACAAAAGTGATTCATTCAAGAGCAGTGAGAGATTTTCTCTCTATTTTGTTGTTTGATTAGCATTAAGAATGACAGCAGGTAAATTTGGACGCTAGCACTTTAAAACCGACTGCACGGATCCATTATACTCATGCGTTTTCTCTCTCAGCTGTAACGTTCAATTAAGACAAAAATGACTGTTTACTTGCAAAATACATGGTCACTTTGACACACAGGTATGTGTATTTAACTGTTTTCATGTTCTCTATGAGCAGCGGCTTCATGTCGCACGTCTCTCAGACAGCGTGCGCATATACTGAAATGAGTCCTCTTTCGCTGCTAATTGTGCTTTGACGGTTTAAAATCACCTGTTTTTAAACTGCAATGCTTAAATGCATGCAAACAATAAACTTTCGTGGCTGTGTAGCACAGCAACGTCACGTGACAATAGTCCAAAATCTCTATGGTTGACAAATTTCTACCGGTTAATTGTGTCTACTGGTATATCGCCCACCCCTACATAATATCATTATCATCTTTCCCTAAATGTTGTATCAGTAATGATTTGCCTGTATATTTGCGCTCTCATGGGAACAGATGTTTTTTTTTTTTTTTTTGCCTTAATTTCATTCATACTTTAAATCCACCAGAACACGCAGTGAAGATCTAACAAAGAAGAGGCAGGACTACCTGGAGTGGCCTGAGTATTTCATGGCTGTTGCCTTCTTATCAGCACAGAGGAGCAAAGATCCCAGTTCTCAGGTACCCAGAGATTGATTGCCTGAAGTCCTACTAGTTTGAAGTGTGGGTTGATTTGGTCACCATATATTAATCTGAAATGTTATAAAATGATATTCAATATGAAATTAGATAGGGCTGCATGATATTGGAAAAACTGACATTGCAATATTTTGTTTTTCGGCGATATTAAAAAAAATAAAAAAACATTTAATGACTTGAATGGCTCTATTTTGTAAGAATGAATCATTCTAGAATCAACTAGATCACGGATCAACTAGAATCTCTACTTGCTTGACATGGCATATCCTGTGATGTGACTATTGCGAATGCACACATCGCAATGTCGATGCTGAGATGATATATCGCAGCCATAAAATTAGACATTGGATCTTTTTGCAATATCTTGATTTCTTTCCATTAAAACCACCTTGTTACAAAATAGTCCAACTTTCATAAAAGTTGTAATAGTCCAAAACTAAAAAAAAGTATCTTGGCATAGTTGAAGTATTTGCATCTATTTGATTTATTTAAATATTATCTTGTATTTATTAAAATTGCTTGGAATCAGCATAAATTGAACACAATTTAAGCAATTTAAAAACAAATTTAATTGGTTCAGAATTATGAACATGGTTCAAATATGGAATAAGCAAAATTCATTAGATCTGGTTTACAAATAATACATTTGTTTTATTGATGATACATATGTGTTTAAAACGCATTTGGTTTACTTGTAATATTGCATGCATCTCATTTTTGTTTTATTTATGAATGACTGACCAATATGCATCATGTTAAATGTATTAGTTTGTAAAAAAACTGTAATCTAAATGGATGGAAATTTTATATACAATTAAAATGCATAAATCTTTATTGGTTTTTTAAATGCCCCTTAAAAAACGTGTCCAAATGGGGTCAGGTAGACCCAAAGTTAGCTTTATTTTTTAAATTAACCTTTAATCCCGCAGTCATACTAAACTTTGATCATGCACAATTTCAACGGACACTGCAATGGTCGTAATACGACATCACACTCTGTGGGGTCTTTTTAAAAAAAAAAAAAAAAAACATAATTCAGTATACACTCACCTAAAGGATTATTAGGAACACCTGTTCAATTTCTCATTAATGCAATTATCTAATCAACCAATCACATGGCAGTTGCTTCAATGCATTTAGGGGTGTGGTCCTGGTCAAGACAATCTCCTGAACTCCAAACTGAATGTCAGAATGGGAAAGAAAGGTGATTTAAGCAATTTTGAGCGTGGCATGGTTGTTGGTGCCAGACGGGCCGGTCTGAGTATTTCACAATCTGCTCAGTTACTGGGATTTTCACGCACAACCATTTCTAGAGTTTACAAAGAATGGTGTGAAAAGGGAAAAACATCCAGTATGCAGCAGTCCTGTGGGCGAAAATGCCTTGTTGATGCTAGAGGTCAGAGGAGAATGGGCCGACTGATTCAAGCTGATAGAAGAGCAACTTTGACTGAAATAACCACTCGTTACAACCGAGGTATGCAGCAAAGCATTTGTGAAGCCACAACACGCACAACCTTGAGGCGGATGGGCTACAACAGCAGAAGACCCCACCGGGTACCACTCATCTCCACTACAAATAGGAAAAAGAGGCTACAGTTTGCACGAGCTCACCAAAATTGGACAGTTGAAGACTGGAAAAATGTTGCCTGGTCTGATGAGTCTCGATTTCTGTTGAGACATTCAGATGGTAGAGTCAGAATTTGGCGTAAACAGAATGAGAACATGGATCCATCATGCCTTGTTACCACTGTGCAGGCTGGTGGTGGTGGTGTAATGGTGTGGGGGATGTTTTCTTGGCACACTTTAGGCCCCTTAGTGCCAATTGGGCATCGTTTAAATGCCACGGCCTACCTGAGCATTGTTTCTGACCATGTCCATCCCTTTATGACCACCATGTACCCATCCTCTGATGGCTACTTCCAGCAGGATAATGCACCATGTCACAAAGCTCGAATCATTTCAAATTGGTTTCTTGAACATGACAATGAGTTCACTGTACTAAAATGGCCCCCACAGTCACCAGATCTCAACCCAATAGAGCATCTTTGGGATGTGGTGGAACGGGAGCTTCGTGCCCTGGATGTGCATCCCACAAATCTCCATCAACTGCAAGATGCTATCCTATCAATATGGGCCAACATTTCTAAAGAATGCTTTCAGCACCTTGTTGAATCAGTGCCACGTAGAATTAAGGCAGTTCTGAAGGCGAAAGGGGGTCAAACACAGTATTAGTATGGTGTTCCTAATAATCCTTTAGGTGAGTGTATAATGCATCACATCTTCTCCACTTCACTGCAATGCTGCAATCGTGCAGACTTAAAGTTTGCGTTCTTTTAATTCAGCTCACGACGTGACGATCTTCTATTGGTCACGTCTTCATGTGATACGAATTTGCAGGTAAACAAAGTGAAATTTGCATGAACTTGCGTTTCCTGTCTCCTGCATTCACATGCGTATGAATGAAAAGTTTAGTGTGACCACTCCTTAACTGATTAGTTCACTCACTAGACCATTTTGAAAATGTGTTTTTTTTTTTTGTTTTGTTTTTTGTTTTTTTTTGCATATCGCTAGTCTGCATAGTGATTAGGGTTGGGTATTGTTTGGTTTTTTTTACGATACCGGTGACAAATCGATACTTTTAAAACGGTACCGGTGCCTGAAACAATACTTTAAAAAAAATAAAATAAAAAAAACACAAAACGACGGTGGATTACATTAAAGAATGGCTTTTTAATGAAAAAAAAAAAAAAAGAAGAAAAAAAAAGTCTTTAAATTGAACAATTTATTAAAAGTTTAAACTATACTTAAATATATAAATATAAATAAATACAAAACACAACAAATTTACTTAACAAATTGACAATAAAACCTAAGCCACCTAACCCAACTACAATAATTTAACACTAAATAACAGTTCAAATGCTTTATTATAACAAACTTGAAACCATTTGTTTGTTTTGTTTATTAAAATTTCAATAAAACATGTCTAATCAACTAAATTCAATAAATGATTATGAATTAGATGAGCAACTTATTTTTATCATTAATTTATTAAAATGTTTAAGAATAAATTTCATAGGACTCTATTTTCTTTTTATGATTTAATACAAATATATTTAAAAAAAACCGGTGGTAATCAAATAAAATGTTACAAACTTTTATCCTTTTATTTTTTGCAAAGTGCTGCAAAACAGAGATTTACTAAATTAAACCATGGATTAAAAAATATATTCTTAAATGTTTAAATTATGTATTATTATTATTATTATTTTGACAAGTACATTCTATTGTAGGCCTACAATAATAATATAGGCCTATTTCTGTCATAATTTCTTCTAGTTAAGCCAAACTTTTATTTTGACGGGTTGTAGTGAAGACCTGTTTCAGAGTGTATTTGACAATGGTTTTTATTCAAATAAAATGATGAAAATGCTCATTAGGGGTTCTCTCAGATCAGCTCTGGAAATGTTCATGTGTTAATTTCCAAATATGGTTTGTGAGACATTAAAAACACCATGAGCATCACGCGTACTTGAGTATGTAGTAGATGAAACGGCGCTGTTCACTCACACTGAGACAAAACAAGCAGATCATATATTTATATAGCAATGTTTTCCGCTTTAATATTCACAGACCATGTCGCGATTTGATTTATTGTACAGCTCTACTTTCGATTTGTTCATTCATCCATCAGTTTGCGTGTTTTACGTGACATCTGCGTTATACTGTAAATTCAGTTTTCATGACTGGATTCTGGGATTCCCTCTGCATCACAGAAATCATTTGGCCTTAAGTTATAAACATACCTTTATCATACCTTTTATCTTTAACATGAGGGATGGTGTTCCCGAACATGTTCTATATAGAGATGCACCGATGTATCAGCTGCCGATATTTATCGGCTGATTTTTGATCAATTTACAACCATTGGCATATTGGCTATAGCATGAAAAAGGCCAATATAACAAACCGATGGTTTATTAATTAACTGCGTGAAGGCACTGAGCTGTATAATGTCTGTTGCATAATCCAAGGTTATAATGTAATATTCCTGCTGCGCTGCTGTCTGCATTTTAATGTTAATCAAACAACAAAAGACCAACAAAAAAAATCGCTCACTATTGACTAAATAACTTTCATAAGGATTCATTTCCGCGATGTGGAAAATACTGACGGAATCCAGTCATAAAAATGGAATTTACTGCATAACACGGAATGTCATGGAATTTGTCAAAGTTTTGATGAATAAATAAATGTAGGTCAGTATACTTAAATCAAATCGTGATATATACTAGTGTCTGTGAATATTAAGCCGCAAAAAGACTGTTTAAATATGAATCCTGCATGTTTCTGTGTTTCTCTGTATGTATGAATGAATGGCGCAGACTATATGAGGACATGAATGCATGAACCTCATGTTCAGTCACTTCATGAGCATTTTACTGTTTAATTCGACAAAATCTATCGTCATATCATAAACACACACACAGAAACTCAAAGGTATTCACGGCAAACCGTCAAAATAAAAGTTCAATTTAACAAAGTAATTGTGACAGAAATATATTAATATTGTGCAGTAGAATTATCTACGTCTCAATGCAATAAGATATGTATTTAATTTATGCAGTGAAGAATATGCAGTGTTATTTAACATTTGTTTACTTTATTTCTGTACCTGGAAACTGTTAAACCTACCTAAAAAGCACTGTTTATTTCATATGTATCTTTGTTCTGTTGTATTTATGTTGGCCTGCTGAATGTTAAATGGATCCAGTCTATGTTCATTAGAAATTATTTGATAATGCAGCAATAAACTAGCTAGTAGGCTATAAGTTAATGTATGTTTTTTTTTTTTCTAACTTTGCTGATTTAAAAAATGATCAAAACACTATCTGTTTTAATGACAAAATTTCAAATAAGAGGGCAAGTGACAAATATCGGTATCGGAATCGGCCAATAATTGTTTAATATCGGTATCGGCCCCAAAAAAATCCTGTCGGTGCATCCCTAGTTCTATGTGTTTCCTCCTTTTGCAGCCACTTTGCATCCACATTTTTTGCAAATTGGATATCCTCCAGGACAACCACACGTTTTTCTATATCCAAATCTATATCTATTTCGCCCCTTTGTATTATTTATTTACAAACCCGATTCCAAAAAAGTTGGGACACTGTACAAATTGTGAATAAAAACAGAATGCAATGATGTGGAAGTTTCAAATTTCTATATTTTATTCAGAATACATCATAAATGACATATCAAATGTTTAAACTGAGAAAATTTATGATTTTAAGGGAAAAATAAGTTGATTTTAAATTTCATGGCATCAACACATCTCAAAAAAGTTGGGACAAGGCCATGTTTACCACTGTGTGGCATCGCCTCTTCTTTTTATAACAGTCTGCAAACGTCTGGGGACTGAGGAGACAAGTTGCTCAAGTTTAGGAATAGGAATGTTGTCCCATTCTTGTCTAATACAGGCTTCTAGTTGCTCAACTGTCTTAGGTCTTCTTTGTCGCATCTTCCTCTTTATGATGCGCCAAATGTTTTCTATGGGTGAAAGATCTGGACTGCAGGCTGGCCATTTCAGTACCCGGATCCTTCTTCTACGCAGCCATGATGTTGTAATTGATGCAGTATGTGGTCTGGCACTGTCATGTTGGAAAATGCAAGGTCTTCCCTGAAAGAGACGACGTCTGGATGGGAGCATATGTTGTTCTAGAACTTGAATATACCTTTCAGCATTGATGGTGCCTTTCCAGATGTGTAAGCTGCCCATGCCACACGCACTCATGCAACCCCATACCATCAGAGATGCAGGCTTCTGAACTGAGTGCTGATAACAACTTGGGTTGTCCTTGTCCTCTTTAGTCCGGATGACATGGCGTCCCAGTTTTTCAAAAAGAACTTCAAATTTTGATTCGTCTGACCACAAACACAGTTTTCCACTTTGCCACAGTCCATTTTAAATGAGCCTTGGCCCAGAGAAAACGCCTGCGCTTCTGGATCATGTTTAGATATGGCTTCTTTTTTGACCTATAGAGTTTTAGCCGGCAACGGCGAATGGCACGGTGGATTGTGTTCACTGACAATGTTTTCTGGAAGTATTCCTGAGCCCATGTTGTGATTTCCATTACAGTAGCATTCCTGTATGTGATGCAGTGCCGTCTAAGGGCCCGAAGATCAGTATGGTTTTCCGGCCTTGACCCTTACGCACAGAGATTGTTCCAGATTCTCTGAATCTTTGGATGATATTATGCACTGTAGATGATGATAACTTCAAACTCTTTGCAATTTTTCTCTGAGAAACTCCTTTCTGATATTGCTCCACTATTTTTCGCCGCAGCATTGGGGGAATTGGTGATCCTCTGCCCATCTTGACTTCTGAGAGACACTGCCACTCTGAGAGGCTCTTTTTATACCCAATCATGTTGCCAACTGACCTAATAAGTTCCAAATTGGTCCTCCAGCTGTTCCTTATATGTACATTTAACTTTTCCGGCCTCTTATTGCTACCTGTCCCAACTTTTTTGGAATGTGTAGCTCTTATGAAATCCAAAATGAGCCAATATTTGGCATGACATTTCAAAATGTCTCACTTTCAACATTTGATATGTTATCTATATTCTATTGTGAATAAAATATAAGTTTATGAGATTTGTAAATTATTGCATTCCTTTTTAATTCACAATTTGTACAGTGTCCCAACTTTTTTGGAATTGGGTTTGTATTTATTTTTACTCCGTAACGGATATGGTTTAAAATGTAGCGAAGTACAATACTTCAAACAAAACATACTTAAGTAAAAGTAAAATTACAGATTTTTAAAACTACTTAAAGTAGAAGTACACAGAAAAACTACTCACAGTAACGCGAGTAAATGTAATTCGTTACTTTCCACCTCTGCCGGTTATATAGGTACCGGTGCCAGTTTCGGTACCCAACCCTAGGTGATGGATGTTTGGAAGCTTTTATTCAATTTAATTTCAGGTTGGTGCCTGTATCGTGAATCAAGAGAACAAGATAGTGGGTATTGGCTACAATGGTATGCCCAACGGTTGTGATGATGACCTCCTGCCCTGGTCTCGCAGCGCTGATAACAAGCTGGACACCAAATACCCCTATGGTGAGTTCTGCTTTTGACCCCTGGAGTCTTGGCTGTTGGTCTGAAAGAATCAGTTACCCATAATCTGTTTGACATCGACAGGTCAGCACACACACCCACATTAAACACTCGCTGAAAAGGCTCTTTTGTTTTAGGCTCTGTCAATGCAGCACAAGGTGTCTGTTAACACTGTGTGGCGACGTGTATGCTCTTTTGAGCACATGGCTGCAGTCATGGATTAGTTTTCAACTGCATGGGGCTGATGGGAGAGATAAAGGTGGAGCTGCTGAGTGAGGGAATGGGAAAGGTCACTTTGTGGCAGCTATTAGTGAGGGAAATGGAAATGAGTTGGAGCTGGCGTTCCTAAAGGCGGTACATGCAAACCTGAGACTTTGAATGGGTCGTGCTGCCAAAGGGAAGGTGTGAAAACTTGGAGAGGATTTATCAGTCTGGCACATTCGACTGATCCACTGAACTGTTCATGTTTCTCCCTGGTTTTTGTTGTCAGTGGACAAGAAGGATTATGATTTTTAGCAAAGCCAACTGAGTTGGACTCAGTTGAAAAAGTTTAAAAAGAAAATTGCTTTTGACTTGGTTCTGCAGAGATCATGGATTTTTGAAAGTTTTGTTTCATTGTTTTCATGTGGTAAATATTGTGTAGAAAAGTCAAGTTTAATCCATGATAGAACTTTTCTGATGTCTGGTGTGTTTGCAAGGCACTGAAAATACTGTTGATGCATGGGCGATGCGTTTGCACTGTACTATAGGGCTGCACGTTATATCGTTTTAGCATCGATTATCACGATGTGCACATCCGCGATAGTCACTCACATCGTAGAATGTGCGATGTCAAGTGTAGGGATCATAGTTGATCCGTGATCCATACGGGCCAGCTGCACCCTGGTTCAGAATGCATGTGATTCACGGATTAATTGCATAGTTTAACCATCATGGAGTGAAAGTTTATCAATTGCATGTGTTTGTAAGTTGAGTCAGGCATCAATCGCAAAAGGACTGTAACTCGCACACTGTTATCTGTGCGCACACAGAGAGCCGGGCAGACAGCACGTGAATGCCGAATTCAGGTTTCTTTCTCTTTCTTTTGATCTTAAACGGACACGTGCAAGCAAAATGAAGTCAAAATGCCCGTCTCGGTGAGTATCCTCGTAAACGCAGTTGGTTATGTGTTGTAAACAATTGAGAAAGAAGACGGATGTGTGTCATTTATAAATAATAAACTTTACTTTTGAAATCCCTATATAGTTCAGTCCCATAGATATGGGGATCTCAAAGCAGCTCCATGTTCAAATTGTTGAACTTTACCCATTTTCAGTGATCGATGTTAAGGCTACTTGTCCGTCATCCTGATTATATTTGCACTGTTTTTTCTCTATTAACACACATGTACTAGTACATGTGCCAGCCAGGTACCAAAACAACCTGCACATTATGCACTCGCACCAATGCGACCATGTGAAATTTTAACTCGTACATTATAAAAAAAATAATCGCATTTGCGACCAATTTGGACGCAGTCTAGTCCCGTTAAGTGTTTCAGTTCGCTGTATATTTATTTGTTTATAATTTATATTTATGTCCTAAATTTTAAAAATATTTTTAAGTTTTGTTATTTTAAGATAAGGCTGTTATTTATATTATAGGTTAGTTTGTTTGCGTTCTTATCTCAGAATAGCATGTGATGTTTGCTGGTGCCGCTGTGGCAAGCTTTATGCGCGTGCTTAATTTTATATTTTAAATGCTCATTATAATGGTTAGTATTTCTCCCCTGACTAATGGCTTAAATGAACGACTAACAGCCGACTGCGAAAATCTTTAGTCGAGGACAGCCCTAGACTTAAGGATCACAGTTTGGAGTCTCTGTTGTGTAATCAATCAATATATTAAGTTGATTATTATATTACTATGTTTACAAGAGCAGAAGTGATGGCTGAAATATAAGGGCTATAGGATACCACTAGGGGTGTAATGGTTCAAATTACTCACGGTTCAGTTTGTATCACCGTTTTAGGGCCACGGTTTCAGTACGGTTCGGTATGTGCTATGTTCAGGGGAAAAAAGGGCTACTGTCAAATAAAAATAAAGAAAATAAGAACAAATAATCTAACTACAAGTAACAGCACAAATGAATACAATACAGCCAAAATACAAATAAAATAATCAGTGCTTTTCAGTTGTTTTTAGGTACAGAAATTGAATAAGGTAATCAAATGTAAAATAAAATTGTATATTTGACTGTATATATTAAAGAGTAATACTTATTAAAGTTACAAAAGCTATTCAATCAAGAGCAGTAAGTGATTTCCTTGTCTTTTTTTTGTTTGATTAACATTAAAAACACAGACAGCAGGAATATTAGGCTGCTGTCACTTTAAGACAGAATGCATGAATCCAGTATACTGATACTGTACACATGCGTTGTCTTTCTCGACTGTTTACATTCACTTAAGACATAACTAGGGCTGGACCAGAATATTTGAATATTTGTTCGGTGGGTTGGTATTCGATTTTCAATTTTGGGATTCGAATATTCGTTGTTGGTTTTTTTTTTTTTTTTTTTTTTTTTTTTTTTTTTTTTTTTTTTTTTCTCCGCAAACCCGGCATCCCCCTCGAAACGGTTCTCATTCGCGCTTGAATATGTTTACACTATAACATCTGGCGAAATACAATACTTCTATTTTTTTTTTTTTAACAATTATCTTATATCTTAGCCATTTTAATAGGATGGACAGTTGAGTAGGAACCCAACCTCGTTATACTTAATAAATATATTTGCTTCTTCTTAGCGTTCCCTGCAACTGAGTATTCTCTGTCTAAAGCGCACAACTGTAGGAGCTTATGCCTGAGCTTGCATTTTGGGTTAAGCTGCGTTGGTTTGACGTTGTGGAAAATAGAATAATAGAATCAAAATGTATTAGCCTTTTTACCCATTAGGGATGTGAGAATTTTCCCTCACAGTCACATTACAGTGCTTGTGCACTGTGTGGCCGTGAACGAATGACAGTGCGGCCGTTTGCATTTTAGTTTCGGTTTAGAATTAGCGCCAAATCGGGGGCGGGTTGCTTGAATGATGGGTTCATTAGCCTATTATTCTTAATGAGAAACACAACAACAAAACAGTACAATAACAAACTCCCTTAAATAGGCGCTTTTACATTTCGCGTTTTTGAAATCAAATCTTCCGCGATCATCTTGTCATTCATCGCAGAAAGCCTATTACCCGTTATTATCAATCTAAATGAATCTACTGCGAAATATAGGAGCTTGTTACTGGGACGTAACAGACCTGTGTGTTTTGTATCACTAGTGCAGCGTCCGTTCTCGGAGCATATAAGCCCTGCCCGCGTGAGGCGCGCCGCTTCTCGAGATTCCTGCCTTTATTAGAGAGAAGAATATGTTCAGCCCCCTCCCTCCGAAGCTTCGAATATTCGGTGTTGATTACTAAAAATGTTATTCGGACCAGCCCTAGACGTAACCGACTCTGTTTATTAGGATAATCGCAAAGACGGGTATGTTAATATAATTCTTGTGTGAATTTGTCCGTTTAAGCTCAAGAACTGAATATTTGCGTGCTGGCTGAGACGCGCCCTCATTCGTGTCGTCTTGCTCTTAAATGTTTAAATCGGCAAGGTTTAAATGAGTTTATTTACACACAGATAGCAACGTGTGCTGTTCAGGTCTCAGTCTCAACTGCACCCGCACGTTATCAACACTCGGGTGATAACGGCGTAAATGACTGTTCATGTTTGAGCATACGGCACTCGCATTGAACAAAGTTTTTGTCCACGTTTTTTGATCGCTGTTGTAATGTACTGGGAAGCCAAAATGTGTATCCATCGACAGAAACATACATTAGCCTAACTCTGTCTGTTTTACACATTCTTTTCAAGAAACCATATTATAGATGCGTTTAGGGTTGCAACTAACGATTATTTTGATTTCGATTAATCGGATAAAAAGCCCTTTTTTATTGACCACACACTATTCCACATCCTGCCCAATGCTGTCCTTCAAACACGTGTCAGCTGAGTGCTATGAAAACATACATAGTGAATATATCTACCATAACATAAATGAACCATGGTTTTACAATGAACAAAACAAATAATAATAATAGTAATAAATAAATAAATAAATAAATAAATAACAGGGTTATTGTAGTTATTCAGTGGTAACCACGAATTAACCATGGTTTTGCTTCAAATCCATTTAACTATATGGTATTTGTTGTGGTTATACAAATGGTAATCAATACTCCAAAAAACATGGTTTTACTATAGTAAAACCATGGTTAATTTTTGTAAGGGTATATTTGTGCTATACATTATGTGCAAAAAAAGTTACTAAGCAAAAGGACAGTTTAAATACCTACATTAAAATATTAAAGAAAAACAAAAACATAAACTCAGTGTTACCAGATAAGAGGATTGTTCTGCAGGAACACACACACATTCGCTATGGACACAGTAACCTGTTACTGTCATTTCTTTATCCTGTAAATTGGCTCTAATTGACGTCTTACATTTATATTCAATTACACGTTGTTATCCCTTGACATTTACTACTCTCATAAAATACTTAAATTACATGTTGATCTTTAAACCTAAATTTAGCATCCAAAAGCAGATATTTCAGCTAAATTAATGTTTTTGCGCTGAATATTAATTGTCTCCCTCTCTACTGCGTTCTGTCTGTTTGACGCGCATGCGCGCGCCCGCCACACCGGTGCTCGTTCAGTGAAGTTTGAAGCTTAAGTATGAGCATTAGTAATAATGATTTTTACTTCATGAGTTGTCCATACAGTATTGTGCCACTAGAGGATGCTGAAATACCAAATATCAGACTTATTGGCCTAACATGATTTTTTTTTTTTTCCCCCCGTGAACATAATGACACTTTCACCTCGTTCTCTAATAGGAGACAAGGTTTATTTGCTGCAACCACAGAGAATGATGTTAGTTGATGCTATGCTTTATTTTGCTGCAGTCCATTAATAATAACAATATCTTCCATGCTACCTTTAAATATATGACAGTCCAGTCAGATTAAGAGTAATAAACGTGTATCAAATGTTATTTTGATTTAATAGCTCAGTCCCTCCCACGTTCACACATTCGATCATACTCCATCATGAGTTTTATCATGCACACTCTCTTAGCTTTGTGTGTGTGCCTGTTTCCAGTTAAAACACACGAGTGTGTGTATCTGCGTGAATACTGACATCTCTCTTCCATCATAACTACATTCTCTCTCGCTGTCTGTGCCTTGTGCTGAAGCTCTGCCAAAATAAACGTGTTTCAGGCTGGTGTTTCGTGGTGCAGTGGTAATGTGCCACCGCTGATGGGCCAATTCATTCTCCATAATTAAGGCAAACAGAGTGAGTGATTAGACAGGGCTTTTTCTGGGTGATGTTGTGGAGAGCTGACATCTGTTCAGACTCTGCTTTGAAATCTTTTTCCTTTTTAACAGTGAACTGGTGACTGGAGCCTTTTTCTGGTGGAGTGGTACAATGTTGACAAGCCAAGAAAGCTCAATCCATGTTTGTTGTGAAGCAAAATTGTTAATCATTGCCATGATGCATTATTCTGTGCTGCATGTATGTGCTTTTGTGACCTGATCGTTTCTAACAGGTCTTTCATGTCTTGTTGCAGTGTGTCACGCAGAGCTGAACGCCATCATGAATAAGAACTCGGCAGATGTCAAGGGTTGCACTATGTATGTAGCACTCTTCCCCTGCAACGAGTGCGCTAAACTCATTATTCAAGCAGGTGAGAGCATATGTTTCTAACTGCATGTCTAGGTTTTTCAGTCAACACTTTTATTTCCACTGATCAGTAATCATAGTCACACACTGAACCTATAGTGACAGGTAAACAGCTAATTGTCATATTCATTTCATAACAGTGCATTAGTACTTTGATCAAGGTTATGTTCTGTTTCTTTGCTGCAGCATTGGCGTGTAAAAGGTACGTCCCTATTAGTGCTGTCATGATGGTCAGTACCAGTGACATGTCATGATTCTCAATACTAATTTTGATACCTAATCAAGAACAATTTAACTGTTCACATTAGTTTATTTATTCAAATGATTAGATCTATGTATATATAATACAATTGCAAGTATTTTTCAGTTCAGTAATGTTACTTGTGCATTTAAAAGTTATCCAGACAAGAGCAGTAGGAGTTTTTTTTTTTTTTTATATAAAGGGTCTTAACACAGATCTACTGTAACATGTTTTGTTCTTTCCTTTTACAGTCTCTTAAGATATAACTGGTTGTGTTTGAACATGGAATTCATTTTTAGCTAAGAAGTCTCACACTACCATGAACAGCCACATACTGCATGTACTCTTTACACAGGACATGTGCAAGTTTATAATATATTAACATAATAATAATATAATGTAAGTGTCTGAATTGTCATACCTTGAACAACTGATACTGCAGAGAGAATGGTACTAATGCATCTTTTTATGAATTTTACTGTTGACTTGGTGCCAATGTACCAGCACTTTTGCTATTACTAGTCACAATTAAGAGTTCACAGGTCAGGGAATAGGGAATTTTTGATGGATATGCTAACACTTTTTTTTTTTTTTTGTGATTTTATTTAATTTTTTTTTATTTCAGTCTGCTGGTGTCAATTCAAAAAGTCCCCTTTTACCACATATTTAAAAGCATTAAGCTATATGCCACTGAAAAATGCAGCATGCTGTAAATTGCAGTATGTAGGGAACAGATATGAACAGTCCTATTGTCACTTTGGCACCAGAGATGTGTTTAAAAAAAGAAAATTCAATACTAGCACCAAAAAGGCTTCAGTGAGAAATCATTTGAATAAATTGTTTACCCTCTTTAGGGTTTTCTTTAAGTTAACTAAATGCAATGAGCTCTTAAACAGCTTTGTCTCGCACTGTGACGTGACTGTAAGTGTGACAGAGTGTACATACGCACTCAAACTGTTTCTATCGATGTGCACATAGTCTGACTGCCGTCTATCACACATATACCTCAAGTATAGTCCAATTTATAGTCATAAATTTGTTTTTAGTTTTAGTAATTATGCTTTAAAATGCTTTATTATGCATTATGCACTTTCCACTTCAAACACATTTAATATTTATATTTTTTCTAGTGTTGCAGCTAACAATTATTTTGGTAATCGATTAATCTATTGATTTTTTTTTTTTTTTTTTAATAATTGGTTTAAAAATCTAACTGTTATACATTAATTTTTTTTTTATCTCAAATTTATTTTAATCCGTTATTTTAAACAATGTTATTTCCCATCCTGCCCAATACTGTCCTCCAAATAATGTGTAACACAAAGCCTATGAAAACAAATATGTAGGCTATACTGTACTTTTATAAGCAAAAAAGGGTTAAAATACAAACATTACATTCTAAACCTAAAAACAACTGATTGCTTACTATTTTAAAGAAATTAAAACAACTAAATGAAAAATGATTACAAACAAAAACAAGCACAAAATGTTAACTTTTACGAGGTATGAAGAACATATTCATTCACCTGTACATAGTAATTATATTACATTAATGGGCTATACCCAGTGGTGGAAAGAGTACTGAAAATTTGTACTTAAGTACAAGTACTGTTACATTTCTGAAATAATACTCAATTATAAGTAAAATACTGCTGTCAAAAAAGTACTTAAGAACTCAAAATGATATATAATATCATTACTACAGGGTATGCATTTTGTATGATCTCTCTTATTTTGTTAAAATTATTCACATTTTCACAGATTCTGCAAGCGGTTCACATACTTTTTCTTGCAACTGCATATGCGCAAATATTACAGCATAAACAGAACACAAGGATTCTCACACATCACGCACCTGCAGCGCTTCTGTGAACCGAGAAAAACAGAAATTAAGTATAAAAGGAATAAAATAAATAGGACTGCACGAAATCTATTTCACTTAAATAATTAACAGATTAACAAAAAAACAAAAAACAAAACTATGCTACAAGTAGCCTAGTATAGGCTGCGCTCGTTTATGTAACACTCTAACGCTAACGATTGTAGTTTTCTTTATATATTTATTAAATACAACTGATCGCGCAGGCGCCTCATGCGTGCACACACAACATATATATTCTGGCGTTGCTAACTTGACATTTCAGTTATTCATCATCAAACTAAAATGCAGTCAACCAAACATAAGTTACACTGCTCAAATTAAATGGTCTGCTGTAAAATCAGTGTGCCCAGCACCCAACCAAACACATTTGCGCATGTGAAGGATGCTGTTTTCCGTGGATATTGGAACACGAGTGAAATACAAAGCCTTGTTTACATAATAAATAATTTAGCAACCGTTACGTGGTAAATATGGAAACATATTTGGATTCTTGCCGAATGAGAGAGGTGAGCCCAGTTTCACTTTTAAATAAGTTCATTTTGGCTTGATGTTTGGAGGCTATGTTGTTTATAATGAATGCCAGTAGCCTAATTTGTGTTTTATTTTATAGTTTAATATATAATTTATAGCTACTTATTTTTCATTCTTATTCTATTCTGAATACCATTTAAATTTAAAGGATTTGCTGTGGATTGAGGGGAAAATAGCCTAGGGTATAGTGTTTATAATTTTTGTAAATGTTTCGTTTTATTTACAGGTATTTAATATACATATAAATTAATATAATTGTTTGCAATTACGAGGTAAACGGGTATTTTTGGCGTAAAATCAATTTCTCTTTCATTAGATTACTTCATCTTCTTGGCCGGTTACGTTTCTCCATGTCGTAAACTCTAGGGGCGAGGCTTCTAAACCGTGAAGTTTTAGGGGCGTGATATTTAAATGACGATTGTTTTCAGCCGCCACATTTATCAACGTACGATGGGATTGGCGGCATACGAATGTTTCATAAATCACACGTGAACCCTGTAGTAAGATCATTTCTGTGCCCGGATCAGCACTCATTTCTGCGTTAGATTGATAAATGATTATGTAAATTTAGGTAAATTTTGATAAATTTTAAGGTAAAATCACACCCTATATATTGTATTGTTATATATTGTATTGACAACTCATCAATTAAATGTTTACCATCGTATTTTCTGCGTAATTGGATGTTTTTAAATAAACACAGGCAAAAACTGTAGGGATTGACAATATGAAACTATATATAACATTGATATGTGCTCTCAACATTTGTCACTAAAATACGCTATATAAATCTGCGGGTACGATTAAAATTATGCGCAATACCTGCAATCTGCAATTCAGGCTCTGTAACTGAAACGAGTGAGTGACAGGATGCAAGTGTCTAACTCGCTGTCGGAGAGGAGAGAATAAGAAAGCGCAGCTGTTATCGGTGTATAGATACTGCAGAAAATTAGTATTGGAACCGTGTCAGATATTTCAGTATCTATGTATCAAAATACAGATATTTTTGACAACACTACCATGTAGTTTGTTTCTCCAAACTTTCAGTCCATAAATTACCAAAATTCAATCAAAATCTGTAATTTTACTCGTACTTAAATACAAATTAAGTACAAATTTTCCGGTCCAGATATCAGGGCTTTTATTGGTCCATTTGCGATCGGATA